>JBAHVQ010000017.1:1537401-1575217 GCA_036872915.1 Nanipora kamurai
GAGAGAGAGAGGGGGGGGGGGGGAGTGAGAGAGAGAGAGAGAGGGAGAGAGAGAGAGAGAGAGAGAGAGTGTGAGAGAGAGAGAGAGAGTGTGAGAGAGAGAGAGAGAGAAGGAGAGAGTGTGAGAGAGAGAGAGAGAGAGACAGTGAGAGAGAGACAGTGAGAGAGAGACAAAAGTGCGAGGGTGCACGCTCGGCATTACACCCAACGAAAATATAAATAATCAAGCACGACGTCCAATTTCGCGATTCCGAGGTCTTCGTTTTGTTCGTGGTTGCCATGCATTCAGCAAGTCCCTTTGTTTAATCGGTTTTTGCAAGACAACATTTAACATTTCAAAAAGTCGTTTGAATCATTGCTTAAAATCTCAAGCAAAACCCCAAGTTATCAATCCTCTGTAATTTTTGCTGAATAAGGTAAAACATTTATTCCACAGCTTACCAGAAAGACGACTGCTGTCGAACATGTGAGATCATAAACATTAGCGATACCTACTCTCAGCTAGACATTAGATTCCTCGTCTACTCTGCGCGCGAAGCTTAATGAGTTTAAATGATCGTTAAACAACTTCACAGCGAGGACTGTTACCTTCAGCGCTCTATAAACAAGAGCTAAAGCCTTCTGTGAGTTCGAATCTGTTTAGCACAAACAGTTGAGAGAGTGGTATGCGATCCAATTTATATTTTCCAGGCGTCCTCAACAAATACTATACAAATTACAATTAGTTGATTAGATTCCAGTAAAGGAATAAGTAGCAGAGATGATAGAAAACCACTGAGATCCCTGTAACATTTTACAGATCAACACAGTAAAAGATTCAAACAGTATTCAGAATTTATTATATATTTAATTGACAACAGTTGTACTTAATTAATTTCAAATGACGCCATCTGGAGCAAGACAGTTTGTCACTGATGATGCCACCATTGAACATAGTTGTAACTACAACTGGTATACCTGACAAGGATTGCTATTTTTACAGACTTCAATACATCATTAGCCTCGAGGACGAAAGACCAACTATCTTCTGTATTAGACCTCATGTCAGACATGTTCATGAACTACTAGAGGCCACCTGATGATAGCATACTGGACACAGACTACATAATGGCTGATAAAGTGTATTTATCCCATTTATACTGGATTACCCTATCAGCTTAGCTGTTCTCCCTAGAGGTTCAGTGAAGGTCATCTCTCATGGGTCCAGTGTTACAATTTTCTAGATATATACCGTATAGTAATTATAAGTAGTTTATATTAACTTGCAGCAGTTTGTCATTATCTGGCATGGCTTCTGGTGTCATACAAGTAGAATCATTGCAATACCAACATATGACAGCATATTCTGTCCGAGCTGTAGCTTCCTTGCGTCTGTTGTAATGGACTGCAACAGTTCTGTAGAGAACGTACATGTGTCGGTCGGACATATCAAATTGAAACAGCACTTACAAACCAACACATCGAACTGATACAGCACTGACAAACCAACATATTAAACTGATACAGCATTGACAAACCAACATATTAAACTGATACAGCACTGACAAACCAACATATTAAACTAAAACGATACCGACAAGCTAAAAGACTGCAGCAGTCTTGTTGGTTTGTCAGACGTGAATCAGTTTCATATGATAAAGCGATACATGTATTGTCTCTACAGAACCGTTGCAATCAGTGAGAACAGATGCGATACAAAGCAACAGCTTTGACAGAACAAGCTGTCATATGTTAGTATTGATTCCACACGTATGACACAACAATCCAGGCCATATTTCAACATCTAACATGCAGACTGTGTTATTATACAGTAATCTTTGAGCACTGATGCATCTGTTTCTACCAGGGCTGCCATTGTCGACACAAAATTTTCACCACAGTTTTCTGAACAAACCTAATATAATATCTGACACAGAACATGCGTGTATTAAACATAATGTAGCTACAACGTAACTGAACTGCACACAGACCATTCACATTTTTCAAAAGTTAGTACGCTTTAGGTATGGTAAATGTACCAAAACAATGCCACAGGCAAACTGTACTTTAACCATAGAAAATGACAGTAGAAATTACAAAATAAACCTTCAACAAGATTACCTGGTAAACCTCAACGAAGATGAAAGAAAAATTACCATATATGTTTGAAAGCACGTCCTCGTGAGGTTGTCATTAGGGCGTTATTTATAGCCTTAGTATCAAAATTACTGATTAAACAATTCAAGTCTTTTTTCTATAATACTACTATCAAAGAGCATTTCGAAAATGCCAAAATGTAAGAGTTATCCTACAGAACGGCATCTCGATGGATAACTGACACATCAATGAAAATCACTGATGGCAACCTTACACGATTGAAAGCTTAAACACGACATACGGGGCGCCCTTAAGACTGCCGATAAAGCAGCAATTTTGCATATCAAACACATTTTCTAACCTTGGAAGTAAACTGGTCGAGATTTACTAGACCCTTTCAACTAATCTGCGAGTCTATTTATCAGCTTGCACAATAAACTCACAACGTAGCTAAGTATTAATGCTCAAGGCTCAGCTGTATAAAACTCTTAATCATGATTAAGTCAGCCGTCGGGTGATTAAAACGTAGTTAAATTCTCATACACTGATCCTGATTGGTTAAAACTAAGCACTAATCATGATTAAAGTTAATCACTTTTTATACAACTGGTCCCCGATCTTAACGTGATAGGCGCCCGCTAAACAAATCGTAGCAGGCTTTTCATTAAAGATCCTAAGTTTCCGTTCAACTCCATCTCCACTGTTGAAATTTGTTGACATTTAAATATGTTCAAAGACACATACGTATGTAATAGTTATAAAGATATATCGTAAAGTACTATCAAAGTTTTCAACTATACGTCTATATACTTTTACATACTATCTGAAAGCCGCAGTTTAAGGAAATAATTTGAAATGAAACATATTCAAGGATCGAATAGAATTTACGTCAAATCTTTATCGCTGTCTAAACCGGTGGTGAAGAATTGCCAATTTCCGTATCTCGTCTTATAATGGATGAACGACGACACATAGTAATGGTTCACCTTAAATTCATGCTTTTTTCAGTTGATCGTGGGAACTTCTAAAGGTCAACCACCAACATTGTCAAGACTCTTCTCGAAAAACTATTTTAAACAAAATTGAAGCGAAGATCGAGTTATACACGTCTCGAAAAAATATCCTTAAGAGTTAGCTACGAAATTCAAAAGAACTCCTAGAAAATGTTTTCGTCAATCTCTTGTTGATACAAGGTATGAAACGTAGAATATATACGCTTCGGATAAACAAGAGAGGAAGTCAAACAGTCCGGCTTTTTAAAGTTGAAGTTTCGCTCTCGTAATTCGGAAATGCTTTCAGCGCCAATGATCGAACACAACTCATTCACATGCAAAAGTTGCACAACTAACCCAGGCAATTATAATAATTTTCTAGAACTTCCCATGGATTGTTTAATATGTTCCAGTTCAAACAAAATCTCACTGATTTTCAATGAGGCAACAACAGAAGCATGAAACACATCGGTAAAGCGATAAATACGGTAATCAGTTTCATACACAGAATAACAAGCCTGACCAGTCTTCTAGTGTAAACAGGCAAACGAAGCTAAATTTACACATTTAAGCAAAGTGAAGCGCAGAATCAACATTACGTTCGCTTTAAGAGTTTAGCAGACGACGACGGTTAAACGTTGAAAAGTTTTCGACACCCTCATCCGTTCCCGAAAAAAAACCTAAACTTTGAAAACAAAAACTTCGATTCCCCAAGCTTTATCGCCTTCAATATTTTCCGTGCAAGATATTTCAGGGTTCGTTTCTGTGTTAAAATGAATTTTGGTTCGAAAATCATTAACGGCTACGAAAACCTTAATATCCCAACTTAACATCGTACCTGCAGGTCCAAACGGAAAGTACGAAATAGGGCTCATATTTTAAAGTCCAAATTAATCTCTTTAAAAAATCATGAATTAAAAACGGTGCTATTTTGAAGTTATTTTAAAGTCGTCATTAAGGAGCTATTGATTATGAATACACAAGGAACGATAGCAGCATCCTACATTAAAAAAAGAACATAGGCTTAGATTACAAAAGTATTTTTACATGTATTCTTACAGAATTTTTTAAAGATTAGGTCACATCATGTGTACTTCTGAAAGTTTATAAGTCATACGGTCTATTCTGGAGCTTTTTTTTTCCTTCTATATGTGATAAAAATCGGAAGAGTAAGCCTTTCAAACATGACTAACCAGAATGTTTTATTTTGTTAGATCAGCCACAGCATATACGTAGCTTAACTGTAGAGTCTGGCAGCTAATCCCTATTGGGAAGAGAGCCGAAAAGATAGTGATGGTATTAAAGCGTTTGTAAGTTAGCTGATTTAATGGCGAGTAACTAAAGAAGTCGAAATACTACGATTTTACATTCGTCGTGTTTTTTAAGAATCTTGAGTATATAACGTGTTGCTTATTAATCTGAAAACGTAGTTTCGTAAGCTTAAAACGACCACAAAAAGTACGGAAGTACCTCCACATATTAACCTTATCCGTCAAAAACAAAACTGTTCTTCCAAGAAGTCCCGTTTTGCGACAGGAGGAAACTGGAGTACCTACAGAAAACCTGGGATGCTCAACAGTCAAACAACGTAACATTAGTCGGTCAACATGTGAAACTGGATAACACAATTCTATCAACATGCGACCAAGGTAACTGCAATCCGAACAGCGTAGGTAGCCAGGTCCAACGCTAGTCACAGAGGCAAAAGGCTGGTTTCTGTCATGCACATGTGTGACTAGGGTTTGACAAAAAAGAAGCGGGAAAAGATCTTAAAGAAATGCCAGACTTTCCATGCTGGCTGGGTGTCAACTTGTAAGTGTGTGTATGTGAAATAAAAAGGAGAGTCGTGAGTTTATGTATTGCGTGTTTTTTCTTTTATTTTTACACGAGGAGCTGGGCTTTTACTACCGCTGTCCTGTCAAGGTCTTTGTTAACGTTTGAAAGTTTAAGTACCGCTTGATTGTCTTAAAACAACGTTACTTCTCTATATCTAGCTATGCATTCAGACACATGCTAACAGTTGATTCATGACCTTTTTTATCATACATGCAATGTGACCATGAACGAGAACAAAAGCAATGATTAAATAAACATTGTCTGTCGTAGGGGACTAACTGATATTTTAAAGAGGTAGTTTTCTTAAAGTTAATGCACATTATTATCTTTGATTTACTTCCTCAGCAGGGAATACGTCACGGCAAACGTGTACCAAGTTAAGATAAGAAATGAATAACTGTTGTTTAGTTTCAGATTTCAATTTCAGTCTTTACTTTACAATGTCACTTCATAATATATCTCAACATCCTGCCTCTTAAATAACTACAAGTGTGTCAGTAATTATAGAACATTAAAAGACATTTAAGTTGTTGTTCAGCAGAATTACCCCAAAATTAGAATAAACATCCCATGCATAAACAACAGTTTACTTCTGTTGATAATGAAACGGATTTGCGCCAATTTGTACGGACTCCTCTATCAAATAACCTTTATATTAGTACAACCCTCAAGACATTCAGGATTGCAGGCTTAGAAAATTTTTCAGCTCAAATTTTTATAAGCCAAGGACTCGGGAATCTCCGTAGAAAACTTAACACTTAGGCTTGTTTATTCAATCTGCATGACTAACAATAATGTTCACGTGGTGCAAATTTCCTTTCCATACTTTATTTGTTACTAGAATCTTCTTTCTCGTCAAGGAATCGATTAAAAGTTCACGATAAGGAATGGTTTTCAACTTCTAAAATTCTTTCTTTTTATCGCTCTTTAATACAGCTAACGATTCGCATATAGCTGATAAAAACTTCCGTTTGCTTTGATCAAGAGTTCAGTGCTTTAAGAGTTTTGTTTGAAGTTAACAAAGAATTTCTTTTATTTTTGTTGTCAAGTTTTATTCCACTTAGGCACTTAGGCAAACAAAAACCAAGTCATTTTCTCGTCCAAAAAATCCTATCTTTGGTAAGACTCGAGGCAAAAGCAACTTTTAGCTATTGTTCTTTGTCAAAGAGCTGCTGAAATCTAATTTCAAAGTAGGCGAATTCCTAATCTGTCGCGAAGTGACCTCACAGTTTCCCAACAATTTTTTAAATTACCGTTTCTGATTCTTTAACATTGGGCTAAAAGAACTGTTTCTGAATCTAAGTAAGTCAAAACATCAACATTCCGCACGTGCAACACTCGTGCTAAATGTCACGAATTCATGGACTTAACTCAAGGACTTTGTTTTCTACGTTAGGCAAGAATGCCTCTGTTACTCTTCCTTCTTCAATTTCTGGTTATCTTCCAGCGTAACAGTTTACGTTCTTAAGATTTACCAAAGTTGATTAACGTAGAAATATAAAAAATCAAAGGTTATTTGGAACATGCGATTAAAAAAGATAATATCTGAAGACTTTAAACGTAGATTTACTATACCCCTAAACTGGACCTCGTTTGTCTAAAAAATCGTTCAAAGCATTATCATATACAATTTGTCAACACCAAGTATTTAAACGTTGCATTCGTCTGTTTCGCGTTCAAAACTAATTTTTTACGGCGTTTGGCGCTTCGACAATCAGATCATAAATTGCCTCAAGCATATTTGTCTTTTAAAAGAAAACTTTATAGACTATAACAGTTAAAGGATTGTTAAAAATGCCAAGATACTTCCAGAACAGCTCGGGAAAGACATGTGAAATAAATAAAGTTAATCAAAGCAATACCAACAGCATACCAACTTCTACGAATGTGAAAACGTAAAAGGTAAACGGGCTACGTAAATACAGGTTAAAATTAAAGCTGCAGGTAATAGGTTGATATATGGCATCCGTATTTTACTATGAAATGTTGTCTTTGCCCTCAGTCGGTCGACAATTTGAAAAAGTAGACGATTAAACATAATCCAAAAAGTAACATCTCAAAAACCAACGATACGAGTTGATATCAACACAAAAGATAGACCGTCTTATTTATTTCACTTTGCGGTAATAGACCCACTAAATTTGCATACTATCACAAAAACGTATGATGAAAGAGGTCCATCAAAAACTTGACTGATTCAACAAGAAGTCCAATTTAACCGAGCTATATTAGCATGAGTAATAAAATAAAAATACCTTTTTGTTCACAATTTGGTAAACATATGCACCATCCGCATAATTGACTGGGTCCGACTGATCGTGGCACAAGCCTTAAATGGATGATGAGCAGTTACCTCATCTAAAAATAACAAAAAACTCGTCCCAATCCATTAACTGGATTCATTTAAAGGGCTACATCCTGATTCTTCATATTTTCAAATATTTTCGCTGATCTCTTTGTTGCTATGCCTACGTGGCTGTAAAGTCAAACACTGTTTAGTTTAACAAATGGTACACGATGCGCAGAACACTGTGATTCTGTAACGGAATCTTTGGCCCCAAGTTCTTTGGTCCTTTCAGTTTTAGAGGAAACGCGTTGGAAATTACGAATGAAAGGAACAAAATTGCGAATCGTTACCGTTCTTGAAAGAAAGGAAATGTGAAGAAAATGATGAAAAATGTAAGAATCGTTTGACTAAAGTGCCTGGTAAAGAATTGAGTGTTCTAGAACTCTAAAGTAGTGAAAGAATTCCCAACTTACTTTCCGGTCCTCTCAAAAAGCAACAGAAAGTTTCCAAAAAAGGAAATGGAAGGAAGTTTAACGTGGCTTCCTATAGTTTCTATTTTTACAATTTGCAATTAGTACAGTCATCAATGATGGAAATTTATGAAGTAAAGGTAAGTTAGGTACCGTGTCTACCCAACTGAAGAAGAGGAACCATAAACTTCAGATATGTGTTAGATAGCTAATTCAATTACGGCTGTCCCTAAGAAATCTAAAATATGAGCTCGAAAAGAATCACGGGAGAGCATGTGTGAGTTCCTGTTTAGCAAGTTTATTCAAAATTAGTCATGCGATGAGACAGACTGACTGATGATGTCTTTGAAATAAAAACGAAATATCACAATTTCATTGTAATTCTCTTGATCTTAGCTCACATTGAGTTATCAAGATGACATTATTGTTCGGAGTTTGTTTCTTCCTTCATTCTTACTTATTTATACCTATTTAAGAGGGGAAATAACATTTTCAAGGCTTTTTTGTTCTCTGTACGTTCCAAGTGCATATCGAACTTTGAAAAACCACCGTAAAAAATTCGTTTCATAGGCACTTCAAATGGTTGGGAAAATGCAGCTTGCTTAACTCAAGAAGCGTGTGCTGCAGTCTAGACCCACGCGATGCCCACGGAGCTTCTGTTAACAGTTGGTTTGCGTCTCAGCGATGAAATTGCTCAAAAAAATTTGGTAAAATTCTCTGTCGTTCACGACTTGGTAATAATACAGCACAGAGTAATAGTCATAGAATGCCTTCCTGGTTACCGAATGGGGGAAATTGAACTATTTTTTTCCCTTACAAATCAGTTATATTGGATTTACTTCTGGTAGCCAACTATCAAAAAGTAGTCCGATAAAAAGGCACAGCTGGCGAATTGTTTTCTTCTGAGGTGCCAAGAATACTACGTCCAGATCTACTGATCTAGTTTCTTCTTAATATCAGCCAAAAACAAAAGGAACTATCGGCAACCCCCGAGAGAACCGTGTAGATTTCTATAAAAATAGTCGTGTGGAGAGTTCGTTTTGAAAAACTTGGCGGATGTGTAAGGGGATATTGCGAGTCCCCATGGTCAGTGAGCTCTATATTAGACTGCAGAAATATCTTCCGGATCCCAGGTGAAGCCAAACACGGTGGACATGGAGGTGGTTTTTGCAAGTCAGTTTCAGTTTCAGTTCCCTGCGCGGTTTTCCACGTTCGTTCCAGCATCATCTCTATAAGCTTCAGGTTCTGAGACCGCGTAGGGGCCTGAAACTGACATGCAAAATTGGCCTCCGGCGTCAGCCATGTTTGGCTTCATTTTTTGCTTGACCGATAAAATGGAGTTCTCTCTCCAGTCATATATAGAGCTCACGATCTATGGTTGACCTCTCTGAATGACTGGAGCCTCCATTCTATGTCTAGTAATTCTATGAAATTTTCTTAAGGGACAACTTCCCGCCTGCAGCCATAACTCAGTGGAGTACGCCAACTTAAGAACCATTTCTTCAATAAACATGTTGAATGTTAATACAACAAAATACTTTGTTGCACGAAGTGAAAAGGAGAAGAAAGTGGTTTGCGTAATCCAGGGTGAATTGAGAAAATTTACTCGCCTTTGCCTCGTGTGGTATACCCTGATACAGAAAAGTTACTTATTTTTTGAACATTACTAACCGAATCCAATGTATACCAAGCAGGGTTTTTTTTCCAGTAGTTGCATCGCTAAAGGGTAACTAATCATTTGACACAAACACGTAAGTAGCGCGCCACCAGCATGTAACATTCTCTATTCTCGATTTCGGTTTGTGTACAATCAAAAGATACTATTTTATAAAAGACGTAAAACAAGTTTGTCTCATAATTAAGAGATTATCCTGTAGAGATCACTGGGTACCATAACACTGTCGTTTTGGTGATCAATGATCATAGTTCCACTGCAGAGTTCCCTGAGTTAGATTGCACTGCAAAGATCACTAAGTATCTGTAGAGATCACTGAGTATGGTTACACGGCAGAGATCACCCAGATCATTTCCTGAATGTGGACCTGACTCGCGTATTGTTTCACTCTAAGCTGGAATGTGGCTGTGGTAAAGTGCAAACTCCTTCGTAATCAGGACAATAGTGCATTCTGTCTCTGGTTAGTGTCACTTTCTCGTAGAGTTTGATAATTCCATGCATCGATGCTCAGGGTCAGTGACTCGAAAATCTATTTTTTTCCAGTGATAGCTGTTTCGATCATAAGACAATGACATTTTCACCTGCTGCGATAAACTGTACAGCTAGAGAGTGAACTAAGCAATGTTTAAGTTACCTTTTCTAAACTTTTCTTGATGTCACAGAGGAGAGCAGTGCCGCCCTGAAGAAGGTTGCTCACTAACTTAGAAGGCTATCGAAAGCCGTAGTTTCTAAATTTCGATGGATTACGACCGCATTTCTGGAGTCAACTAATGACGGGGCAGGTCCGTATGTTCCAGTGTATCGGCATCTAATACAGCCTTCGTTGGACTATCGCCATACGACTATAATGAGATGTTAGCTTGAAGTATAAGGACACCTTATTGTAAAGTGATTACTCCGAACGAACGTTGCTTTCAGCCTGGATCATAGTCTCCTACAACGCCAGCTTGTTATAAACTGCACGACATAATCCAAACTTTTGTTGAAAGAGCTCGATGCAGTGAAAAACTAGTAGACAACCAAAAAGGTTGAGAAACTGCCAGAACTTACGAATAGAAAAACTGACGTTTCGAGCAAAGATCCTTCATCCGGAATTAAACGTAAAATGACATGAAAACTAGGTGGTGTTTTTTTAGAGAGAAAAAAAATCATATAACAAAAAGATGACCAATAGGATTGAAAAATCAATAACATGTAGTGAACAAAAGCTAGCAGTAGCTGATAAGCCCATCCTGATAACATTCTATGACTCTGACACCACAAAGCGTTAGCTCTGCCGGCCCACCTGATTCACTAGAGCAGACGCATGGGAAGGATGAAAGATGAGTGTAACTCTGGCATAAATACCATTGGCGAATCACTATGTGATTAAACTGACCGACTTTTAAAGGTACTTCCTGGATTGACGTCCCCACTACACTATCCCAAATACATGCAAATAATATTTTGTGAGGTTGCCAAGTTAATTCACTGCCAACCAGTACTCGACCTTACCCAATACAGGTCGTACAGTCTCTTATCGCAATGAACAATTTGTCGTTGTCGTCCTGAGTGGATCAATACCATACCAATGTAAAATACCTGGGTTTTAGCTCTTTAATTAATAACTATGTAAAGGATTAATTTGGGAATCACTGACTTGTAAAACTCCGAGCTTCTGTTTACGCATTATCCAGGCAGAAATCAACACGAGCCTTGATATCGCTCGTGTACTACACCGGATTCACTTAGCCATCTTCACCCACTTCAGCCGTCTTGCACAAGTACAAACGTTTCCGGAGGTTTATCCTGAAAAGAAATCATTATCAGTGATCGCTTACTTCAAATGATAGATTTTACAAAGGTGTGTAGGTATGAACGGGTGTAGACAGACAGAGAACAAACGATACCGAAGACTTTAGGGCGAGGGTTATTCTGATGTAAAAGAAAGTCAAGAAGCAAAAGTAACCGGATACGCGAGGAGTGCGCAAATGTTTTCCCTGATTTGATCGTAGCTTAGGAATTACAGAGAAAGAGAAAAATAAAAAAGTGTTTTAATAGATAATTTGCTACATATGTCAAGAAAATTATTATCAGCTTCCATTTTGTTCGGTTGTCCCGGTATTTGCCCACACCATTGAATCTTTTCAAACCTTAGTACTAAAATCAATTCAAGACGAGATTTTACAATTTGGTGTTATAACAGCATGCAGGAAGCTAAAAGATTACGGGAAATGTGTGTTAAGATCCGAGGTATTGTGGAACACTTAAAAGAGCTTCTCAATTAATCATTAAAATGGAAGATCTTGAATTCTTTTATCATCATTCGAAGTAGTTAGCTCAAATTTACGAATACCACGAGTGAAACTGGTTCGTACAGTACAAGATAACGGTATTAAACATAGACGGGTGAATTTATACCTTGATTTCTGGAGTTCACTAAGCGTTTTAATTAGTTAAACTCTTTCCTGTCCAGACATTACCCTTGGCGTATACAATCATCTGCTATTAGCCAGAGTAATAAAATTTGGCGTAATCGAGAGTGAAATCGTCTGGCACTTACCAGAATAAAACTATGGAAAAAGTATCCACACTGAAAAGAATTAATTCGTTCGTTAAATCAATCAATTCGTTCGCTCATCTCGTTCGCGCTTTTTGTTCGTTCAACTTGTCCGTTGAATTCATCGACTCAATTTGTTCTGGTTGTTCGTTCAGTTCGCTAGTTCCGTTCTTTCTTGCCGTTGTTTTGCTCCGTTCATTGTTCATTCGTTCTGCTCATTCGCTCAGTATGTTCATTCGTTTAGTTCGTTAGTTGGTTTGTTGTTCGTTCGTTCATTCATTCATTCGTACGTCCATAAGTCTCTTCGCCTTTCCCCTTCCTCCCTCGTGATCTTTGTTCAGACGTAAGTTTATCTTCTTCCTCTCTTTACAGTGTGCACTGTTTTCTCAAAAGGAAGCTGCGTTATTAATCTTCAAGATGACCCCAAAAACAAACTTCAGTTTAACTCCTTACTGTCCCTATCGGTCCTCAATGACCTATGAAGACTTCAGTATGTTTCTCATGCTAACGCCAGACGATTTTACTCGTCAAGGGAAAGTCATCGGCCACAAAAAGGTTAAGTCTAAGCATAAAAACCCTCATACCCCACACACATATTGGAGCGAAAAATTCGACTTTAAATTGCCGAGTACTTTTCACGGTTGATCGTTACAAGAAATAAATCAGTGAAGTATACATAAATTTAATGACTTCTCGCTGCCGAAGGAATTATTTCGAGCAATTTATATCCGGCAACCTCAAACTGAATAGAACAAAACGTGAGTGCTTCCGCCACCTCTTTATCTATAGATACATAACACAACTCGGATATCCGACTGACACATCGTCTATATATCATATTATCAATACAAGATTAACGTTATATCAATTAAAATCTCGATGTTGTTCCAGGATATGCTTCTGTGTTTGTTAAAAGTTTTGGCGAGGTTACAAATTAGCAATATTTCCGAGTAATTTTAATTCAAAAGCATCAAATCTATTCACACATTTTCTTGGCCCTCGTAGCCATATTCCACGCTTTAAAAGCCAATATGTCAAGAAGATGGCGGGCGGACCAGCACACTTTAAGAATAAAAAATAGTTATTGATAAATGATAAAAGGAACTCGTCGATGTTCCTCCCATCGTTTTACGGAACATATACAAAAGATTGGCATCTAACTTTAACCAATCATCCCAAGACGGCTAAACGAGATTATTCTAATTTTACTCTGACAAACACCAGAAGATTTTCCACGTCAAGGGGCGACATCCTTGCCGGCTGGTGGTCTAAAGGTTAATAACCAGCTAGACAACAAACGTAGACTAAGTGATGTTTATTAAAAATTTGTAAGCTCGTCTAAATGGCTTTTTCAGGAAAGTCGCCGAGTTTGCGAAGATTCACTACTCTGTTCGTCTTCGAAATTTCTGCTGGTCTCTTGGGTGCCATCGTCATAAAACCAAATCATGAAAAGTCATTTCAGTTGATGAACTTCAGCAACGTTCAATTGGTTTTGTGGCTACGAAAGTTATAAAGTAATTGACTCTGAAGATGACCACCTCTAAGGCTGTGGAAATGTCAGTCACTTCCACCAACAGTCTTTCTCAAGACTACACTAACCTGGACTACACTAACTTCCACAAACATCTCTGAAAATTATGTCGCATAATTTGTGGAAAAGCCTTCCAAAACAATTAAAACCTATAGGACTTCTTCTAAAATGCCAACCACTCTTCTGGCCCACATGCCGGCAAAGTGAAACTTGAGTCAATTTCTGTGCCATGCCTGTGATAAACTGACTCATTTCTTACCCTAGCGAAGAATTTTGATTATTCCGTATGTTTCCACCATGTGACTCGATCTTCGATACGCCCACGAATTTGATCACCCGATGACCTTTCGGATCTCAGGTGTCATGGATAAGGGTTGCCTGTGTCACAAGAACCAATCACTCCAAGAGATAAGTGACCACGGTCACTAACCCGGTAAGTATCCCCGAAGATGAAGCGACTTTACTGATTCGACGTTATAAACTTTAAACGTAATCCAGACTTCAACCCTAAATTTAATCTCACCCCATACTCAAAACTCTAACCCTGGGAAAGCATTGGTATCTCAGGGTCAGACACGAAGGGGTCACTAACCACTGAGGTACGGCGTGAGGAGTATTCGAATTTCATGCACCAATGAAGTGACACGTCCTGGGGGCAAAAGCGTAGGTGTAAATGTTTGCTCATGGCTTTTCTACAAATTTACATGACAAAAATGTCACCTATTTAGCTTTTCTTCCCGGATGCAGGAAACATCAGTAATGTAGCAGTTGATGAAATTCTTTTTTTTTCAAGGCTTCCATGAGTTTGGAGGTAGACAACCAGTTTTTGAGATGATTTATTCCTACACCTATAAGAGCTCATAAGGACTAATGTAAACATAGTAACAACTGCATTGTGCCAGCAAGAATGTTTGTTTAAACAATTCATTTGCTAGTGTGCCTATTTAACCCCAATCCTAAAACCGACAACTCATTGCCACAATGGCGATTAATCGTCGATCCGCAGAGTCAAGACAATACAAGCAAATGTAGGTTACTACCAGAATGCTCGATGAGTATTTCATGTTTATGTAGTCATATTGGTATGTCTATGTTTTCTTGACTGTCACAACGCAAATTCGAAGTAAAAGGATTGAGTTGATGAATTATGGGTTACGACAAACACAATACGTGATCAGAACGCGATAGTTTTTGCCGGTTATTACTTTAGTAATGGTATAAATAATAATAAATTATATCTTAAGAATAAATTGGATATCGATATAACCGTAAATTAAATATTTGTGCCCATTTCAAAACACGATATAAACCTATTGTTTCGTTACGACGCTCACGCTAACTTATTTCATTAGATTGTTTCGTTACGACGCTCAACGTTATTCATGGCAGAGAAAGTTCTATTCAAAATGAACTTTTAAGGATTGTATTACATTGCGAGCAGTGAACGGAGATATATGGACGGAAATCTGAACCATTACCAATATCACGATACAGACGGAGGAAATGAGCAAGCACTGATTTAAAGAGAATTGGAGTTCGGAAATTAAGAGACTTTTTCATACTAACAGTTCAAAGGTTGACGAACGGGAAGATGCAAAATACGAAAGCTACCGAGAAATGCCCGAAGGCCATTTTGAAAAAGATGTGGAAGAATCAATGGAAGGTGGGGGGATTAACAAGTTTTTTACCAATTACAACAGACACAAACGAATGATCTGAACATGGTGTGTAAATGGCGAGTCGTTTCGTTACATAGAATTAGGCGTAGCAATGAGAACTTAAAGGATAAACAACACGAAATTACAGACCCTGGGGAAACAGAAAAATGTATTGAAATCGGGAACCTTTAATGCAACATACTACTCAAATAAACATATAAGTTTAAATCACTATTAAAAATTATGTTTAATATTTACGACTAATCAACAGGACGTTTGTCGGATTTACGAATGAATAAAAGAAAACCTGTGGCAAAAAGATATAAAATTGGATCAATATATACCCTCACTGGTATAGTTTTAAATCAACATCAATGCAATACTTAAACCAAGAATGAAGTTCGCAATTAGAGCACTTCCTGTAGATTTAATATAGCAAATATTACAGCTTAGGAAATGTTGAAAGAGTTGTTGACTTCCGGCGGTCGTGATAATTTTTACATATTTCTTTTTATTAGTTTACAAATTAATAATTCAAATGACATTCAGCCGAACAGATGTGACCATGACATGGCTGATGGTATGGCAATAAAATAAAATTTAACGTCTTGCTTTTTGTTCCCTTTGGCCTTCTGTTTTGTCGTTTAACGAATGCAATCGCCATTTAGGCTTGATAAATAAACTTTGATGGCCCTTGAGCGACAGTACTCAAGTAGCAGCTGGCGAAGGACTGGCTATGGCAGTTTCTCGCATGACTGAAGTCATTACAAACTTCTGGCTATTTCTCCTTAAATCATCCTGTCAAGTCAACATCTCTAGGGAAGTCCTATTCCAAGCTTAGACTTATTAATTAATGAACTTCCTAAAAGCAACCATGAGAAATCCCGTTTACCTTTCTTCCTCGGGTAAACACCAACATTGGGACACTCGGGACAAGAGTTTAGAACGTAAACAGTCTCTATCAGTAAGTTTGTAGATAAGACCAGCGCGGATTACCAAGTCAAAAATATACCACTCAGTATTATATTATTCGTATTAAGTACAAATGCAATATAGTTTTTCGATAAGTTTGGATATAGTCTTAGAGCTCTTGTTTTGTTTATTGATAACAGACTCCGCAGGTAAAGTTACAAGATATAATTTCAGGCTTCAGTTAACCCATTCATTTTAACGGTTACCATTCAGTACCATTAAATATTTTACTCTGTCTAACACAAGGCCACTCTATTCGTCAAGAGGATAGCTCCAAACGATGTTTTACCCTTTTATTACCTTTGTTACTATTTGGTTACATAAATTATTTTACTCTAAAGTAAACAGTTTGAACCTCGGTAAATCGTTACGTGTTTGTGGCAGTTGATCTTCCAGGTTAGTGTAGTCTTGAGAAAGACTGTTGGTGGAAGTGACTGGCGTTTTGACGGCCTTAGCGGTTGTCGTCTTCAGAGTCAAGTGAAGAATAAATGTCAGGTTCGCTTGTATTACTATCTTATTCTACTCTGTCTAAGCTAGACGATTCTACTCATCAAAAGGAGAACTCCCAACAATGTGGGAAGTAATGGAATTAAGTCTCTGTACCTTAACCATTGCATCCTTATTGCAGCCATTTTGGCAACATTAGTTATTTCACTCAGTCTAACGCTAGCCGATTTTACTCGTCAAGGGAAGACATCCAAACGATGTAGGAAGTAAGTAAAGGATTAAACTAAAAAAACGGTCTGTTTATTTCACGTGAGAAATACAAAGAACTGATGTAAAAAAACCCTCAAAAATGGTCCATACTACCTCATGAATACGTTGACGTTTTCCTATATATACATAAAAAACTAACAGTCTTTTTCTGAGATTAATGCATTGACGAGGAATTTCAAATATAGTGGAAGTTTAATATTTGGTATGACGATTCCATTGCGCAAGAAAACAGTGAGGTAGGAAAAATTAAACGATCAAATTTAACGCAATGCAACTTGCCACGTTAAAATTACCCGCCATTGTACACAAACTGGTTTTAATTAAGATTATCAGCACCAATTGACAAGGGGCGAGCGATGTGACAATGTAATGCATTCAGCATGAAAACTAGTTTACAACCAAATTTAGGGTCGCTACTACGCCAATTTTATCTAACAACCACTTTTAATTTACCTTTTTTATCATTCGACATCGTCGACATAAACTATAACTTTTAGGACAGTACACCACCTGGAATAAACTGGATGCAACTGCAAAGAACCAAATTAGAAGTTGGGCGCCAAACATTACAGATTTTCGTTAATACTATTGATGCCAAATAATCAAAAGTGGTTCTTTGTATTATTCATAAAAATATTTCAAAAGCAATCCTCTGGTAGCTATCTCTGGCCACAGTTTCTATCTATAAATTCGTACTCCTAAGTTTCTATCTATAAATTCGTACTCCTAATTTCCTCAGGGAAAAAACACTTTGGTCTTTGGTCTTAGTTAAACTGAGGATTTGGCTAGCCAGTTAGTCTCGTTGTTAAAAAGATTTTTTTGTCCTCTGTAATTGATAAAGGAAATGACCCAGGCCCATAATACGCGGTTGTAAATGTTACAAGTCAAATTGTATATGCTATATATTGCATACTATATATTATATCAATTATTCTCGAATTATATTCCATCTGAAGTAGGAAGTACCAATTGGACTAATGGCTTTAATTTTCTTAGCTCAATTCCAACACGTAATATTTCTATAAAACTAGCATTTAAACTTTCCGATATACTAATACAAAAATAGATTTTGTTTACAAACGTCACGAGTCACCAGCAATTATGGCGCGCCACTGTTATGACTTCTTCGTTGAACTTTGTACTTTGGAGCGTTGAAAGGTACTACTAAAAGACCTTTTTACGGTCATATACCGACACATTGTAATTATGTACTTGACGTGAATCACTTCAACTTTACAAACATCACCTCTTAGTAGGAAAGATAGACTTTGTGACATCATTTTGAGTACTTCCGGCCTTATATTGCCATACTTCTGACTGCCTTCTCTGTGAGGGACTGTGTGTGCAAGTTTCCATGCACCAGATTTGGAGACCAATTATACCAACCATAAACATCTCAAACACTTTTGACTAGTTTTTTGAAAAACCGACAGGGATTACACAAATGGATAAAATTACATTGGCTCGTGTTTGTAAGGCACTTGACTTGAAGAGAGAGCCTTTTTACTTAAGTCGCCTCTCAAAAACCCTATTTCGTATTCAAGAGTTTCGTGATTAGGGTAAAACCGGAGACACGTGACGCTCTAAATCAGTCACATTTCCAATGGAATTGCAACAGCAAACAGATGGGAATCCTGTCCTTTGTTTTCCATCGCGGACAGAGACAGAGAAAATTGTTTTCGAAAGCGTTGACAATGTTGTCAGAACGCAACGACAATCTATTTTTGTTATAAACTTTCTGCAATGAGAAAACTTTCCTGATTCGCTTTATTAAATTATCAAACAGAAGTCATATATTTTTCGCCTTAAGGATTTGCTCACGACAGGACCATGAGTCTGGCAGAACAAGAGTAAACCGGAATATCCGGAGAAAGTCTGTCTTGTTTGGTAGAATAAAAATGAACAGCCATCTTCTCACATTTGATCAAAGTAACTTTAATGAGACAGCTGCACGAAATCAGAATCGAATCCTATTCAGAGGTGAGAAACTCGTGCACAGCCACTGTGACACCAGCACTCCACCATGTGAATGAAAGAAATAGAAAAAGAAAGGAATAGAAAGAAGGTGGCCAGGGGATTTTCCAAAATTTCAACCACTCACGTCGCTTAACTTCTGTGGTTTTCAGACTACTTGGTATAATTCTGCATTTAAAATGGTGTATTTATCGACGGCTACTCTTGGCTGCGAGCACGCAGATATTTTTCACATCAGCAAAATCATGGATAGAGCCCCTTCACAAGTGTATCGACAATGGCAAGCATACGTCATTTTCACATCACTTATTCACATCACCAATTTTTGATGCGTTTCGTTGTGGTTAATGTCAAACATTTCCAGCTTTAAGCAAAATGAAATTTTCAGGCTAATCTACTCTACGAGTTTTCAGTTCTATTGTTCTGATCTATGGTTCAGGGACCTAGTTTGACATCACTTAACTGGTTGGTGATTTTTCAAGTCTGGCTAAACAACGTAAGCCCAAGAAGTGGACATCTTCTGCACTTTTGGAGATTATCTAGCAGAGCAAAGTTAATGCTTAACCTAAGTTTACTAGATACAACAGTATAAACTTACTCATGTTCAGTTGAATGTAAACAAACTGTTGTACAAGAACTTACGTATGTTCAATTAAAGATGTACATATTGGTGTACACAAATTAAGCAGTCCAGAGTGTCGGGGATTTTTTGCTTGATCTGTTAATTTTGAACGAGTCTAGCTGCAGCTGGTGCCATTTCAGTCAACTTCTCCTTTCCAGTAATTAGTGCAATTTAAGCCACCTTCTCGTTGTTTGCTGTACTTGGGGCTATATCAGCCAGCTTTTCCTTGTTTCCTGTAATTGGTGCAATTTAGCCGAATTCTCGTTTCATCTTATTGGTGACCATTTTCCAACAAAAAAAGGACAGTACTTCGTGGATTGATGTTTTTGTTTTCATGCAGCTTAGAACAAGACAACTTTGTCGTTATGACACATTTAGTATTCATTAATTATTAACTTAGCTAAGGTTCCGACGATTTGTCAGTAATAAACAGACCAATTTTTGTACGCCGAAAGATTGCATACCAAATAGCCACCTCAAAAATATTTGCGACAAAGACATCCTAACCAAAACGACATTCCTGTAAGAGTTACCTTCTTACACAAAATTCGCGCTAAAGCTTCGGATGACGTTCTTTACTATCTCCCAAAAACTGGGCACGCACTTCGGCTAAAGCTAGCTCGTGAACTACCCAAAAAATATCTACCAGTCCTCAACAAACAGGTATAAACGTCAGACAGTTGCCTAACCCAAGCAAAATGAATACCGATGATTGTATTGGGGAATCAAAAAAATCAGTGTATTGGTCTATTGTATGATTGATAAATCTGAACTGACGTTTGTCCATTTTTCATTTGTCTAATAACCCTTTGTTTTTACGTCTAAATATTCTGTCCTAACACAATCTGAACCATTAGCATGCTCAATATATTCACACTTATATCAGATCAAAAAGAGCATTGGACATTATGTTTGCGACAAACCGTGTTCTTTGTGCGGAGAAGTGGCAAAAAACCCAGTATGCAATCCTACACGAGGTTCACAAAATTAGTAGCATTGAAATGTTTATCGAAAGCCTGCTCTTGGTGACAAAAACAAAGTTGTTCATGCAATAATTGCAAGCACGCATCTCAATATCAGTAAAACGAATGAAGTCGACAACAAAACTCTCGAACGTCTCCTCATAGTAGAAAACCAAAGAACACATTTACTTATTTTGCCGGAAACTCGGCCGAAGTTGGCGTCCCAAAAGACTTTAAAAAAGTCTGTCAAACTCGAGCCTAATATAAACACATGTTTCAAAAGATTAAAACAATAAAATATTCTACCATTTTTAAGAGCTTTTTTCATCAGCATGCGTTCTAGTCATTTCCCTTAAAAGGAAAGATAACAGCGCGTTATTCTGATTCCTCTAAAATTTTCCCAAAGAAAGACATTCCTTGTACAGACGAACATTGACTAAAGAAGACACGTATTAAAACTTAACGGGATTTTGACTCCATACCGCATGAGTGAACGTCAGGAATCAACGTAACTACAGTAGTAACTCCGCCGTTTCTTCAACGAAAGCAAACCTTTTCGTGATTTGATTTTTAAGCTCATTTTTGGTAAGCAAACTTTGTTAATATTTATGTTTATTTGCCTTTTCAGTTGCAAGTGCGCAACGGTAAAAAAGGTACCATATTTAAATTGTTTATAAGTACGAAACACGCAGTCATAATATCGCCAGGTTTCCGATCACGTGTTGCTTTAATTAAGTTTCTTTAATATGTTCATGGATAGATCTCAATGACGAGCCTCAACTTTCAAGCACTAGCACTCGTACATCTACGAATTGGACAAAATCTACGAACGGTCTTTTGGTATATGAAATGAAATAATTGATGAATGAAATTCATCAAAATAAAAAATGCTTCTTGACACAACCAAATGGAAATTTCTTGCTCATTCTTATTAACTTGTACTAATATTTATAAACCAGTGCTAATATTGTTTTAACCGGTTTTCTATCCAATGTTTATGCTAGTGTGAATAAAGAAATACAAATGCATCACAAATCAAATGAATATCCTGAAGTGAACCAATCAAATGACATGCGTGAGTTTGAGAAACTGTGAGAACATAACTACCAACGAACTAGGTTACTTTAGAGAAACACTTTAACTATGAATGCCCACATAAAGTTATTGCATAAACCCTTAACTTCAACTACACGGCAAAACTACGAATCAAACATAAACATCTGACTCCCCAAAGTTTTAGATACTGTTGTTTACGTTTCACTCAACATTCAGCTTATCCAAAACTTACACAAAAATTAGAGAAGTCGGAACCCTGAGCCGATGTTAGAGAAGTGACACTACGTTTAATCACCTCTCATTCTAGAAAGGGTATATTACCAGATATTTATTTCAGGGTTACAAAGCTTTATATGGCTGATGCTGGTTGACACCTCTGCTTTATTGAATAGATGACTTATTAAACACATTGTTGATGTTATATAGCCAATAAGCTTGCTGGCCATTCAGTGACAGGTACAAATACATGTACAAATAAACTACATTCCCAACACGATAAAAACTGATACGCTTAACTTCAGTGTCCCCAAAAGGAAAAGGAAAAGTCTTCATTTTTGGGAAAGTAACTCTAAATCGTTCGATACCTGTTCATTGAATTACACACTTGTTAAAACTTATATGGAGAAACAATAAAATCAAGGATGCGACACTTCTAGTTAAGTTCCTTCAATATCGCTTCAGTTAAACTAACCAGAAAATTTGTTCTAGTTCACACATCCAATCTGAACAACGAATATAAAGCTACATTGTCTAACCGGCAAAGATTCTAAATCATATGACAAAAATTGCAAGAGTTTCTACCTCAGGTCTTGATTAAGATACCTAATAGTTCAATATACTCACAAACGCTCTACAAATCACGATAGTTGGTGCTGAAACGGATAAATAAATCGGGATTGTGTTATTTGAATTCTTAACAAGATTTATATGAAAATATAGATCAATATATAGGGTGCACCGTGTTTTGCTGATAAAACTCTAACTTTATTAATTTTGTCCAACCACACTTTTCAACACTTCCATAACTCGTAATCGTTTTAAAGCGCACGTCAAAATCACTGTTCATTGCTTTGTATGAATATTATTCCATTTCCTTTCTCAAAGGCAGACTGTCTCCGCTATATTATCAGAAGTAAAAGGCTGAATAAATTAAAAGAAATAAAGGATGTTTTGGAATGACGATCACAAAAGATGCAACGAAAAATAAACGCCTTTATATTAACCTATAAAAATACCCATTCTAGACTAACATTTCAAAGCAAGATAGAACGAAAATTCACCAAAAAAGAGAACCAACTGAGTTCTTTTTAGAAACTCAAGTGACACTCCTCAACCAACGGAAGTCGGTTAAGGAAGTATGTGGGCTGAAAGTCGACGATTCGTGCCTGGACTTGCACGTTATGGCCCACTTAGATGCGTGAGAGTTACACTCAATGTAAATTAGCTACGCGCACAATTCCTGCGTGTGCAATATCGTTATTTACATAGAGATGCCTTTAAATCCGGACAACGGGTATATAAATGATAACCTAGCTGCTCCAAGACAGTACTTAACCATACCACTTGAAGGGGATTCCGAGTAATCGACATTCAACCCGCGCTGAGTAACTTAATCATCATGCCTATAACAAATACACTAACCACGGAAGGCCAAATAGAATTGACCGAAAGTTTGCCGGTGTCTCAGCTGGCTTACTACCGAGACGTTCCAACGACCAACGTCGCATTCTCATGGCCATACACTGACTCCTCCGATGGCGTCCACTACCGATTCCAGCCTTTAGCTATCAACCCAGCGTTCTTACACTTCGCCCAACGAGAAGCTTTCACGAGAGCGTTCTTCGGCCTGTACGATCAGCGAAGCCTCTACGACGGCTTCAAAGCCAGCCACTACACATCACCAGCCAGAGATGAAGAGAAACCCAAACAATCGTACGTCCGCTTGATTGGCGAAGCCATTCTGAACTCACCCGAAAAGAAACTCGTGCTCAGCGAAATCTATAAGAAAATTCAGACGAAATACGCCTACTTCAGGAACAGAGGAAGTGGATGGAAAAACAGCATTCGTCACAACCTTTCGCTCAACGACTGTTTTGTGAAGCTGGGTCGAAGTCCGAACGGTAAGGGACACTACTGGACCCTAAGCCCGCAACACTACGAAGACTTCCTCAAAGGTTCGTCACAGCAACGCAAATTCCAAAAGAAACAAGCACCGAAATTTTGCTATTATCCAAGCGACGCGTTTCAACTCAACAACCACTACATCGTAGATAGTTCGCCAGTGGAGCAAATCTTCGACAGGAGGATAAATCTGGAAGTTCCTGAGCAGATCGAAGAGATCAAACAAGAGCAAGTCGTAAACGCTGTAGACGACGAGCAGGAAAAGAAAGCATCGAGGAGCCGTCCGTTTGATGTAGAAAATCTCCTAGCCGCCCATCCCAAAAGACCAGCCAGTTATTAGCTAGAACATTTACGATTTCGGACAATTATACACATATTTAATGTTCTTATCTTCGAGACTAACCAAGACGAAATAATTTAAACCACATAGACTTTGTTTAAAATTAAATTAATTACACCCTAATAATTATATATTCGAAACACGTTTGCTTGTAAAATGTGCGTATTTCAGAGGTTGAAAACAATAAAATAGTAAACATTACGCGAGTAAAAATGTGGGAAAGTTATTCGAGTCCTGTTTTCATTCCTCGTAAGTTCGTACGACAATTTCGTGCCCCTTGTCTTGTGCTTGAGTAGAGGTTAAGGGCGGTCGTCCGAGCAACAAAGGATGACTGGAATATTCCTAAGTCTCCCGAGTGTCCAACAGTAAACATACCTTTTGATTTTCACTAAACAATGACATAACCACAGCTTTAACTCAAAGTATTAACTGTTAATTCTAAAGGAAAGCCTTCTTCGATTCTTATCACTTACTTAGAGTCCTGCTTGTCTCTCAAAGTTCCTTAAACGTCAACAATTCATCATTTAAATGCTGATGCAACTTAAAGTATTTCTTTCTTTGTTCCGATATCACGCTACCATGAAGTGGCGGGAAACGGGCAATATGTACTGTTTTCCACCTCTTCAACCCGTCAAAGATTATTCAGTCATAAATGAAACGCTATAGCTCCACGATAAAGCATGGTAGAATTTTGTAAAACGCATGGTAGAATTTTGTAAAATTTCTCATTTTGATTAGTTGCTTTCTGCCATGCCAATGGTTCTCCCGATATACGGTTTAGTGAGAACGGTCTGTCGTATAAAGTCTCCATCAGCGATCTTCTTCATTGTGCCAGCTTGATACAACTACCAGAATACTTTTTGGAGGTCAAATTTGTGTTTTTAATTTTAGTGACTGTCTACACGTCCACCTTAGAAAGTAAACAAGGAGCTCTGGAAAAGTACGACGGCGACATTAATACCGACAAATTAATATAAATTTTACGGCATGCAACGAACCAATGCTAATACACTGAATTTTATTCTTCTCTTCTACCTCTACACCTTTTAACATAACATAGTATAACAAGTTTAATCATGATGCAAAATATACTTATCCAATTCATTAATAATTCATAAAACAAAAACAAAATAAACTGAATATTTAATCAATACTGTAAATACGGATACAAATCGTCCGAATTTACAGGCACCTTTTCCTTCCAATTTCTTGGCTCAAATGCCTCGTATCCTCAAAATAGTTCGTGAATGTACACGTTCAGCTGAATTCATTGGGTAAGTATTTTAAAATATTCGCGTCCAAACTGTGTGGGATTTACTACGGCTCGCCATGTAAATATCACTCCCTGAAAAGAGCTTTTCAGTGATACTATATACAGTATAAGACAAGTTATATACAATAATGTATAATACGTGATAAGCTAACTATAAACAATTCAATTACAGTTTAAGTAAAAATAAGTTAATAATTAGCGCTAAAAAGCTGTTTATACAATTTATATTTAAAAGATTTAAGTGATTGAATTAATTCAATTCGTTAAATGCCACGGAAAGCTCGTTCCCCAGTCTCTATCCCCACTGTCTTTGTGAAAACGTGGAAAATCCCAACGTTACGACGCCAACAATTAAGCCTAATTTCCACTTGCGGAATTTTCCGACTTATTGACTTATTATTGACTTATCCCTGTTTCTCATTGGCTCTCTGAAAATCTTTGGTTTCCGATAAAATTAAAATTAAATACAATAAGATGGCTGTCGATAACAAGAAGTAAAGTTCCTTTATTTGTACTGAATAACCTTATCAGCTAAACTACGTTGCTCTCCCTGGAGGTCCGGCGAGGGCCATCCCTCATGGAGTCGAGCGCAACTTCAGGAGAAAAGCCGAGTGCCTGGAGAAAACCTGCGATGTCAAAATGGACAACACTCTTCTCACATGTGACCAAGGTAACTTTAATCAGAAAACTCCACGGAGTCAGAATCGAACCCTAGTCACAGAGGTTAGAGACACGTGCACTACAACTGTGCCACCAACACCCCTATTACATACCCACCTCCTTCACTTCCTTTTTCTTCCTAGCAAACATTCTATGAAGGAAAACATTACATGCCATGACGGAATATGCATCATCTCCGTTTAGGAGGGCGAAACACGGACCTACAAAGTATTTTATCCCAGTTAACACCCTGCGGTTTATTCATGAAGGCCCGTTTTCACATGTGACTTCGCCCTGCAATTGTCATCTTGGTGTATGTGTTAAACTCAAGAAAGCGTCGAGGACGAATCTTTAACTGGTCCGAAACATGTAAGAAGATCCCTGGCGGTTTGAACTGTCGTGAGATTATTGCATAAACCAGAATGACAATCTATGGCACAATGGAGGAAAGTTGTCCGAAGAAAAAGGATTAAACGCCGAGTTCATATTAAGAATCATATACTCCATATATGGCAGCTAAGAAATATGAGCACAATTAAACTTTGGTACCAGTATCTTCACCGTACGATCTCGTGCTTTTTCGTTCCAGGTACAGCCTGCATTATGAAACTTCCCAGTTGGGAGGTCGGTTCACCAGACGAAGTTGAATATCAAGCCGGCATCATTGAAGAAACATTGTAAAATGCTACGAAAGCTTATTCTTAAGCGCCTTCTACCAGGCATCGTATTGTATTACATGTTTATTCAAGCCTATGGGATCTACAATACTTCCAGAGGGGAACCGAAAGATTTAGCTAAAGTTGGCAAACCAGCCATTGCTGTGGCCAGCCTTCCTGCCTCAGTGCGAGCCAACAGGAAAAAGATGGTTGAAGGTCTTTGGGATTTGTATAACTTCAACCCTACAGTTGACTTTTGGGATGGTTTTAGTGATAATTTGGTCTTCGAGGAACCGAACATGAGAATTCTGGGACTTAGGACGCTTAAGAAAACGTTTCACTTAGCAAAAGGTGTCGTTGAAAGAACCGGGATTTTCGTTGAAAGAACTAAAATAAAAGTGAAATCTGAGGTTCATTACCAGTCCCGTGTCAGGCTTGAGGTCGATTTCGAGTTTACTATGGCGTTGCTTGGAACTCAAAAGATCAACATGGCTATCTGCCTGGAGTTCGTCAAACAGGGAGATATTGAGAAGATCGTTCGACTGACAGAAGAATGGAACCAAGTTCCTTTGATAACCGAAGAGAACACATTGTTTCCAGTAGGATGGTCTGCAGATAGGTTTAGGTCAATGCATGGAAAGTTTTTTGAGATAATATGCGCATTTTACTCCTGAATACTTAAGACTTACCTTGCAGTCAAACTCATTGCGATCGAACAATCAGGCGGGAAACGAAGTCTAGTTATAGAATTAATAGCCCAGCACATAAGTCTAAATAAAGCCATAATGGAACCATAACTTTTTTAAAGATCTCCCAATAAGTAACGTTTCAATACTTAACTAGTCACATCATCAGAGTAATTATTAACAGGAGCTGATCGGCTTAAATAGCTTGATGTTACAAAAATCGAAATTGATGAAATGTCACAAAGGAATGTCAAAGGATTTAGCGGTAAGACAAATTAACGGAGGGCATGCGAGTTTGTCACATTGTGAAGAATTTTGGAATTTTTTTCCTTCCTTTTCGGTTTTTAATTCTTAATACACCTGCTTCTTCACCATGTGATAACTTGCGTTCCTTCCGTTAATTCGTCTTACCGCTAACGTCATTTTTTCCTAACAGTTAGCTATTTAAGCCGATCAGCTCCTGTGAATAATTACTCTGATGCTGTTACTGGTTAAATAACAAAATGTTACATATTAAAAGATCTTTTAAAAAGTTATGGTTCCATTATGGCTTTATTTGGATTTATTTGCTGAGCAATTATATTTATCAGAAGAGTTATCATTTGAAATGACAGAGAAATGCAGAAGTGCGGGAAATTTTTATTGTGGTGATTGTACTTTAGATTAAATCATTTAAACCTAACACAGCAGTGTCCTGCAATAATTAACGAAGTGACAATAGCAAACTTTATCAATAATTTATGGTGCATAATTAAAGACCAAAAGATGCAAATAAAGTTAATTATGTAAATGTGGAGAGTATGAGAATAAATTCTTACATCGCTTGGTGCGCTCAAATCCTGAACCAAACTATTAGATGCAAAATTATATACCATGATACAGTTGATTGAAAGCTTGTGATGACAATGAAACAAAGGGGGGCTTTGACTAATATCCAGGGCCCAATCAAGCATGCTAATCTGCCTGTGCCAGTGTTTGTATTCATATCATTTCAATGATGCTTGCCAAGAACAACAGCTGATTATTACCTCATAATGACCTGAGTTCTCAAGTTGAAAGCTTGTAATTTCAGTTACTCATGTGATGTAATGCAGAGATATCAGTGATCACTGTCATGATTATTATAATCATTACAATAACAAATATTTGTCTTTATATTTGTGCTACACTATAGCTACACCTACAGTGTATCGATACCAGTCCACATCTTACTATGAAAATTCATAACCATTGTCTTATTTTTGCTGCATAGATATTTCTCAAACACCACATTTACAAACTAAGTTGTTTTGTCTACATTTATGCAATGTTGTGGCACAAGCTCTGCAGGGACTCAAATTTTGGTTCAGTTGTTATTCACTGTAAAGGAGACTGAGCTCACTTGTTGGGAAGCTGGAAAACCTAAAAAAGTTCTGTCATTATTTTACACTTTTCTTATTGTTTAGACAGTATGGAAGCTAGTATACACACAACTGGAAACTATTTTCAATTTTTAAATCAACAATGCTAGTGGTTTACTTACTGAGGTTTTAAATATTGCATAGTGCGCAATCATTTAGACTAATCGAGTCTAGTGTCTGTTTATCTTGTCCAAACGAGCAGTTCTAGTAGCCAACACGAAACTAGGAAGAGTTAAACGTAAAATATTTCCAACATTTACCTGCACAATCTAAGATTTCTGAATCGATGTCTTGGTATCGTCTTCAAATTAAACCGGTGCAGCTTTTCCGATAAATGCTAAAATTACAAATCCTTCCTCTCAACCACTCGACCACAAATCCGTCTCAACCACTGTGTCCATACTAAATCAATGTTAAATCCCCTCAGCAAAGGTAATTCTCAGTAATTACTTGGAACTTTCAATACACATCACATTTACAAAAGTTTCTTTTACACGATGTAACTGCTGATGAATTCTGCCGCAGGCTCAGTTTGTCTACAAAAAGCGCGCGAAAACGCAAAAAGTTTTCGGCACAACGCTCAGTTGGAACATTCTGAACAAAAAATAAATTTGACATCACGAATCTTTCAAAAAATTAATGAAAATAAAATTTTAAAAAATTAAAACAAAGTGGTTTTTTTTACGTTATTTCTATCTTTTATTATTTTTATTATATCTTCTTTTAATTATTTTATTTAAAATAAAAGTAAAAATAAAAATAGTTTAAAACCAAAAATAAAATAAATAATGGTTTTACATTTTAAAAGTAAAAGAAATAAAAATAAAAAAAATAGGAATTTATTTTCACTTCACTTTTACTTCTATTTAAGCAAAATCAGTCAAAATTTAAGATTACGGTGTAGTTAGGATTAGCCTTAAAGAAAAGAGACAAAAAGGATACGTTTGACGTTAGGCTCTCACTAACCTATCGATGGTTTGCAATCGTTCTCTTGAGATTCAAAAGACAATGATACGGCGACCATGTTGGTGCCACGTACAGCGTAAATTGAGATTCTTTTGTTAAAGTTTCGATCTACCAACATGGCCGCCATGACGTCACGTGCAGCAAATCTGTGGCTTTGCATTTTTTAGGATCCCGAAGGGAATCCCAGATAAAATGGGAAATGGACCGGGGAAAAATGAGATTTGAGTCACTCACTGAGAATAGCTGAAAAATGTCAAAATAGGAATGGGAAAACTGTCTTTAAATGCTTAACTCAGTCACTGTCAGAGGCAGAATCATGAACATCATCCATACAATAGAATAAATGGATTACAACTATACGGAATCGGGAAAACAATAAAGTTAGGAAAAAGGGTATTTTCTCACTTAGTTTGCAGGCTGTACAGCCAACTCTTGTCGGGCAGAATTTGCGCACCCCTCCTCTAAAATTTCGCAATTTTGATAAGTTCTTGCTGAGTACGCTACACAACATGTAACGAATTATTGCAAAAACTGTTGGACCGTATATTTGAGCCAATAATCTATTTAGCTTTGCTGGACGACGATTCATCAATAATAGACGTAAGATTAATTTGCCTTTATTCCTCACGAATTCAGTCAACCTTTTGTGGTTTCTGAGATAACAGCACTGAAGACAACAATCTTCTTTCACAATTTTTTTCCGAAAGCTCGACCTACATTAGCTTTAGTTGCGATACACAGCGTAATGCAATCGCCTTTAGGACTCTAACTGCGAAACTACCACATGAATCAGCTGTAGTTGTCATACATGTGTTTTTCTGGCGCTTGTTTGTGTGCCAGAGAGAGAAAGCCGATGCTAGACAAGGCACTGATTAAAAAAATCAAGTCGAACCATCGATGGTAAAAGCTAAACTGTAACTCGCCAAGAACTTGCGTGATGATTAAACGATATTTCTCTGGCATGTTCATTCGCATGAGTAACACAGACGATACGAAGTACATCCCCATAATCTCGGCAAGGGCAAGTACGATAATATTTGAGGATTTAGCACTCGCTATGGAGTTAAAGAATTTTGTCATTGTAATAAGAAGTCCACGAATTGAAGTGACAATCAGGATTCCAATTAACAAAAAGGAAAACTGTTGGGACCAAAATTTCACGTCAAGGTCCAGGCCGATGTACTTGACGGTTATTTCCATCCCACGCGTGACTGGATCAACCTTGCCAACTCGATCGAAGATGATGTTCACAGTAGAGATGAATATTTTCCACACGCAGTAGATTGAGAAAATGTGACCGAGGAAGTCAAAGTACTTTCCTTGCATGGTTTTCGAGAAGTGAACTCTTGCCTTGGTGTTTTGTAAATCGACACATTCTAAAAAAAGTTGGCGGCTTAGTTCTTCTAAAGCTTCTACCTCCTTACGAAGGATCCCAGTGCTTTCACCACTGCCTCCCGTCACACTACTGAACACTCCCCAGATTGCTAGAAGAAAAAAAATACTTTCATATTCATCCTGGACCCTGCTGGTTGAACGGCTGGATAATACGTAAATAATGGGCGCGAATTCAGTGTACAAGCGTTGGCTTTACAAAGTCCTTCAACAACTCAATACATCATAAAACAAAAACAAATTAGAGATACTTGAAAAATGCGTGAATAATTCATGAGGAAAACACAAAGAAAAGTAATAACCATGTCGTTTCTTTATATGTCACAAAGAACACGCTCGTTTTTCATTTTTCTGGTCAAATTTTCTGGGCTTAGAAAAAATTATTCTCAAATTTTCGCCGTCAATTAGCGTATGAAGAGGGCTGTTTTTGAAGTTATTCAAAAAACTCGCAGTACGTCTTTTATCGGATATAAAACACTCGGATGTCGCTTCGTGTTTTTCATGCGATAAACACTCCTACTTGTGTTTAAATATTGCATAATTCGATCGAAATCGCGCATGCTTCTCAAGCTTATTAACTCAGAAAATGTATCTGAGCCCCTGACGGGAATCGAACCCGTAACCTTCTGATCGCTGGTGAGATGCTCTACTCACGGTGGGTTCGATTCCCGTCAAGGGTTCAGGTAAGTTTTTTGAGTTAATAAGCTTGATGAGACAAACCATAACCCGAAAATAAACATCTTGTGAATATCTCCAGATATGAGCTTAAAAACAAGACAAAAGTGTAGCGATAATATTTTGATCCTTATTGCAAACTCTTCGTCGGATCAACTAATTACACAGAGTATATACGATCCTTAAGTACTAATTCTTTACGACCACTTCTCTCTCTCTCTCTCTCTCTCTCTCTCTCTCTCTCTCTCTCTCCTCTCTCTCCTCTCCTCTCTCTCCTCTCTCTCTCTCTCTCTCTCTCTCTCTCTCTCTCTCTCTCTCTCTCGCAGTCAGTCGAGGCGACTAGGACTGTACTATGGTTTCGCCTTTGTCTTTGTGACAGCTCTCCAGGAGACTCTGTTGTTAGCCGTCTTCTGCCAGGACATTAGGTCAATGTTTTTCCACTTCATATTTCTTTTAGCCACATCTTTGAATCTGAGTCTAGGGCGTCCTTTGTTTCGCTTTCCATTACTACTTCTTTACGACCACTTAAGGATCGCATATACTCTGTGTAATTGGTTGATCTGACGAAGGCTTTGCAATAAAGTCAAAATATTATCGCTACACTTTTGTCTTGTTTTTAAGTTCATATCTTGAGTTATTCACAAAATGTTTATTTTCGGGTTATGTTTTGTCCTATAAGCTTGAAGAGCATTCGCGAATTTCAATCTACATCCACCGAGCTACCACATACCGCACAACATCGGCCAATATTACATTATTAATGAGTATTTGGAAATTGGAGAAAAATTACAGCTGAATTGTTTTCAACTTTCGTCTCCAATTTGCTCTCAAAGTTCTGGTTCGATTGAGAGGTTATTTCAAGAACTCATTTGGTGTTCTTTCCGCAAACATCTGGGGCCGGTTGAACAAAAAGTGATTAACTTACATCATGATTAGTGTTTAGTTTTAACCAATCAGGAACAGAGGATAAGAATTTAATTACGTTTCAATCACCCGATAGCTGACTTAATCATGATTAAGAGTTTTATACAACTGGGCCCAGGTTTACTATTTCCAAGTTACTGCAGTCTCATGTACCTCTTCCTGTGACAAGCAGAATACCAAAGTGTGCTTTTGTTCCTTAATGGGTTAAGTGCTTAGTGCAAGATTCAGTCACCAGTGACTGATGCAGACTTTAGTATTTTATTCTGTCTTAGGCCAGACGATTTTACTCATCAAAGGGAAAACCCTCAGTCACCAAAGTGTTAAGCACTTAAAAGAAAGTTAGTTTAAAATTTGGATTCTATTTCAGAATCCTCCTCAGGGTAATATGAAACGATAAATTCACATTTAAAATAAGACTCAAGCGGGATTTGAACTCACAAGGTTAAATGTAAATTTATCGTTTCATATTACCCTGAGGATGATTCTGAAATAGAATTGAAACACTGCACATCCATCCTCGTGGATAGCGTTAAGTTGTTGCAAGAATATCTCGTACACTTAAATTGGATAATAACTCGCCTCCAATCCCTGTGGGCTCGATAGCTCAACAGGTAGAGCGGCGGACAGGATTCCCGAAGGTGCGAGTTCAAATCCCGCTCAAGTCAAATTTTTCAGTTGACTTCAGTAGTGTAGGTTAAATGTGAATTTACCGTTTAAAATTTGGAACTTTTCAAGTATCATCTTTGTTAACAACTTCCTAACTAAGTGCATTGTGTCACCATTGGATCACACTGACATGTATGGCAGAGCAAAAGTTATCATGTAAACTTGATAACAACTCATGTGACATGTTAAAATCACTGTTTGCTTCCTATATTCAGTACTACTCGTCAGGATCATATAGAAATCTTGACCATATTTTATAGAGCTGTTCTTTTTAAGGAAAATTAGAGCAAGTTGCAAAGATGCAGCTGCAGTGTTTCCCAACATGAAATCATACTTCAGAAACTCATTAATTATTGGTGACATAAACTGCCAACCAGATGGCCAGATTCTTACCAAGTGACAAAACTGGAAATCTGTGTCAGTGTACATTGGACTTGACCAAATTTCATGTCCAAGGACATTGGAACTACATTTCAATTGGCCTATGAGTAAAATACTTACACAGATACATAATTAATGAGTTTTTTAAAGTCATTTCAAAGCCTTGAAAATGAACTACATGGGATTTCTAGTTCTCATGCACATTTCTGGTCTTTGGCCTGCCTTAGAGGGAAACTAATCGCTCGATCAAGAAACCCTTTTGGTCCTCATTCTTGGCTTTAAAATATTACCTGCTACCCTGGGAATTCAGTCTATTGCACTACTGGCTGAGTTACAAAGGCTCTTGGCTTAAGTTTGGCCACACATGCCATACATATAACATGTGGCACTTATTCACCTCACCGGTGAAGTGAATAAGGTACATAGAAGATAATATATTACAAGTGAAAGTTTGTCCATGGTCATTCAGTAACTCGGTGGTAAGAGTGTCTCACAGGCTACAAGAAGGTTGTGGGTTTAGGCTCAGAAATTATTTTTCTGAGTAAATCAAGCTTGACAATCTTCCACTTATCATCGGTTATAACACCAGGGTCTGACAATTCGTGCACTATGTTTTCACAGGTATAACATACAGATTGTTCAAAATGTCTAGATCTGCAAGTCTTGATATATTTTTTCATTAAGGCTGATAATCCGAATTTAGTCATGTCTGCAGTGTTTTGTGTCTCTTTTACATTTATCTATACATGTATTCAGATCTAGGATATTGCAACAGCCAAACAAAAGACCCCAGACTGAAAAGCTGTCTTGATTCAGGGATTTAATTTCTATGTATTCTGAATTTTTTCTGAATCTTTGAGTATCGTGATGTTTCCATGATTGACAGAATTAAATGAAGCAATATATATCCAATATTTTTCCATTAACAAAAAACATCAATAGCTGAAAATATGATTCACAAAAACACCAGAATTTAAGTTTAGTGATGTCCAACATGGGATTCCTTCCCAATATTGCAAGTTTCTTACAGAATATCACAAATTTTCACGCAATATCGTGAGTTTTTCGCGCAATTTTCCCCTAAAAATTACCTTCCCTGAGCAAAAACAATCTTCAGGAAGGAAAGTAGAACTAGCCAAAGAAATAATGTGCATGATAATCCCTCCAACTACCTGATATTTTTGAATCACTGCCTGCAAATCGCTGATTCTGTTTCTTCGCCAGAGCAATTCTCTTCTTCTTGCTCACAATGATATCCATGGTTTGCATCAATTTTCTTTCAATCAGTTGAATATCGGTGTCGGTTACATTCCTCATAAAGTAGGCCATGTAGGTATATGGACAGTTGACAGCACCAAACCCCGATAAGATCGCCATCAATGTCACTCCAATGACTCCAACACGACTAATACCTTGTTCGATGGAGAAAATACCATGCTTTGGATTAAGGATAGGGAAGGGATTGCCCAGTTTCCAGAAGATGTAAAGAAAAAGAACCCAAATTACTGTTGATAACCAGATTACTGTCTTCCTATGATGAGCAAAGCGAAGAGTCTTCACAATGAAAAACGATATGTAGTAAGGAAGGATAAATATCAAAGTGAAAAGCATTGCATACAGTCCAAGTTTCCAGTTGATGTACCTTGACCTTGGCTCCAGTATGCCGAGAATTTCGAAGATAATCAGCTCAAACATGGTGCAAGAAAGGGAAAAAGTGATCGAAAATACGAGCTGGACCACAACATGTCGGACTTCGTAATCTTTGAACAACCAACGCATAAAAAATAACCAACCAAAGGCGAAAAACAAGCCCTGAGATATGAGGACGATAGAAAAGTCAGCGACAAAGGACATTACGAAGACTTTAACGAAAACAGATACTAAAAAACCACCTCATTTTACTACAACTTTGATACAGTGCATTATGCAGTCGCGCCCTATTCAGAGACTGGGTACAAGTGTTATTGAAGGTGACACACGTCATCACCAGGAACTTCATGGAAATGCAAGAAAAATAAACACATACATGTTGATTGTCACCTGAGGTTTTATCGGATCGATTTCCCAAGTCAGATTATTCAAACTCTTACGGTTTAAAGACACGTTTGTCTAGTAAAATTTTCATTTCGTAAAGGCAAAATAAGTAAAAGTCATGACAAATATTTCATATCAAGCGATCATTATGAATGTACGTTATACATAAAATTGTGAATGTGTTATTGTCATTGCAGATGATATCTTCACGTTCATGTTCTCGTAAACGTATTCTAAGCCCAAGACGGGGATCGAACCATTGACCTTTTGATGACCTGTGAGACGCTCTAATTAAACACTGAACAGTAAGCCTGCTCATGTGGGAGCTTCGATTCCCGTCCCAGGGCTCAGAAATCGTTTTTCTGAGTAAACGAGTTTGACGAACGTCCTCTAGTTGTTCCAAGATGGAAATACTCAGATGGAGAGCTAAGGTGTTGGTTCGACAGATATACTGCTTTTTGGTAGCCACGATATGATAAGTCAAACGATGAACCTAAATTCCTTACACAATATTGCCCATGCTGGAGCTTTGTGGCATTACAGATAAGAAAAGCTGCCACATGCACAATATTTGTAAATAACATTCATGTCCGTCGTTAGAATTATATTGTAGCTGTCACATAGGAACGAGGCAGCACTTACGTCGAACCTCCAAAAAAAAAAAAAAAAAACAGGAGTATATCCGTTCACTATTGGAATCAAGACCACATTGAAAACGTTGACTTTTTGACTCAATTTAAATTGGTCTAAGGAATTAAACAGTGTTAGGTGCACAGTGTAGGGAACACCGGGCTACTAGACTGCCTCAAAAAAACTGTAGTTCAATTTAACTACAACTGCTGATTTGAATTAAAATGTCAAAAATTTCTCACTTCTCGTAAAATATAATTTTCCAGTGTAACTTACTTAAAGTACTTCTCTACCACCAGCCTCTGTTTCCTAGTCTCTTTATCTTTTTTTTTTCATTAATTCTATGGCTGTTGTCGGTAACATTCTCATGAACTAAAGTTAAACATAAATGATTCGACCTAAGTAAAATTGAAACTTTCAAATTGCCTTTGATTTGGATAGTTATTTATCGACCATTTATCAACCGCACATCTAATCATTAAACGACAATGAAAGCACAGTCCAATATTGCCCATCGCGTTGTTTTTCGATATTTCGTATTAAGTATGTACATGATTATAATGGACGACTGAATTTACTGACATAGGACTATAAAATCAAAATATTGCCTTCCTGTCAACCGCGATAAGACAATTTTCACAGCTACTAAAATTTCGTCTGATGTAAATCATAACCTTTGACATTAACAAACTTAATGTATTATATAACTGTATAAATTTCTTTTTCAACGCTTATTTTAGATTACGTATATTTTACATAAATCTTTTTCTATGTTTAAAATGTAATTCTAGATTGGGTTTTTTGACCAGTATAATCTGTCAGTTAATGGTCGTCTGGTAATTCAACGATGTACGCCGATGACAAACAGGGTGACGATGCAATTTTGCAGTACTTGGGGCGATTGTACTTCTTTGTGACAGAAGCCAGGTTGGAATGTTTGTTTCGCGACTTAAGAACCAGTTGAGCAATTCGTTTCATACAAGGAACGAGGGCTGCTTCTGTGTATTTGCTGTGGTAGGCCACTGTGGTATTCTGGAAGGAGAAGATGTCGAGCTTTGCGTTCAAGTGAATCTATGTGATCTCAGCTAATTTTACTATATCTTATTTCATTCTTTTACTTATGATCACCCCTTGGAACACTTTAATGTCATTTAATACGACTGCTAAAAACAATACTGCTCATACTTTAAATGATTGTTGACCTGCTAATTATTAGATCCAATTTATGTTTACACAGTATTGTGTTTATATATTAATTTGCCACATTCCTCACTACCGTTTTCTTTGACGGCATAATTTTATCTGTAGATATACGAATCAATTCTAGTGATACCCATTCGATGGAAAGGAGAAATTTGTTTTTACAGACAAAGTAAACGTTTGACGTTTACTTTGTCAAACGTTACTTTGAAGTCAAACAAATCGAGCTAGGAGATTTAGGCAGACTATGTTTTAAGGGCAGACGCAACGGCACGACTCGTGACTTTGGAGCTTGGTTAATCCCATAATATCTAAAAGCGACTTTCAAGTTTGTACAAACCCTTGGTTAATGAAATAATCGATCACCGGCTTACCCAAGGAGAGTTATCCGTGATCTTCATAGCAAGACAGAGAGAAGCCGCAGCACGTTGGGAAGGTGGGAAGCG
>JBAHVQ010000017.1:1585537-1628449 GCA_036872915.1 Nanipora kamurai
TGGAATTGATGCTACCAGACTACGCGTGCATTCGTTTCCCACCTTCCCAACGAGCTGCTTCAGCGCTCTGTCTTGCATTGAAGATCACGGATAACTCACCTTGGGTAAGTCGGTACATACGGGGTGATGCCAAATATGGATTTCAGTATACCGCTCTCACTTCACTGGTGGAACTAACACAGCTGATTCGTGCCCAATCTCCAGCCACAACAGGGTTGCAAGGGTTTGATTCCACAACAGCTTTCGCACTAACACTCACACTTTTCCTGTATGATTTTATCAGTTTATCCTGAGATTAAAAAAAGTTAGTTTGTACGTTACATTAGAATGTTGCTGGATTCTCTACTGATTTAGAGATTCGCTTGCTTCGTTGTCTTCCAACAACTAAGAATAACTTCAATCACAAAACTGCTTCAGAGGAAATTGTGACTGATATACATCGTTATATGTTTTTCAGGACGCCACAGTAACCCACTACAGCGGCTATCCAGAGTCATCTCTTCATTCTTGTATGAAACGAATTGCTCAGCTGGTCCTAAAGTCGGGAAATAAACAATCAAGGCTCGTTTCTGTGACCGCCAAGTACAATCGTCCAAAGTTTTATAAAATTGCTTCCTCTCCCTCCCTGTCATCTCAGTATATGATTGCTTTGGCTCAAGAATGAAATTCCTCAAATACAGATGCAATAGCGAAGGGAATGCCACGGCCAATTATCACACTTCAAGAATTGAAAACGAATCCCAAAAAGATTTACGCCCAGAAATCAAGAATCCTTTCCGTTTTGCACACTCGTTAGTTGTAAATAAACAATGCAAGAATAATTTTCGCCGAGGAACTTTGAATTTCAAATTGTAATTTTAATTGCTGTAAAGAAAAACTGAAAACGTGTAAGCAGTTGCAGGCAACTTTAACCTATCTTTGATTTCTCGCTTAATTATAATGCCTACTTTGTTATTTCATATAAATATAGTTTGTTAAAAAAAATGGCCAAATAACATGTAAATATGACAATTATTTCCCAGTAAGCAACATGTAAAACAAAATCAGTTCAACCGACGGGGCCATGTAGGAAGGGCGCCATATTAAATCGAAATTTCCAGAAATTGTAGGCTATAACACTGAATGACTAGAATGGTCTATCGGTTCGGGAAATTAACTGAACGTTGTGGTATATTTAAAAATCAATCTGCTAACTAATACTAACATAACATTAAGCAAAGACCTAGTTCAAAAAGGATCACCAGTTTCTTCTTTTAAATATAAACTGAACCTTATGTTCTCGTTTTATGATAAAAAAAAAAATACTTCAGAATTTCAGACAGTATAAGGAAGCCGTAGCTAAAGCCAATTGATATCCACCAAAAAGGAAAGAATTCATTGTGCAATCTTTATCTAAGGTTTATGGGAAAAACTCTGACCCTACCACGAATTCATGACTTAATGGTGAGTGGGTAGACAGCGTTCAGTTTCTCAACTATTCAAGTACAAGGATGCCAATAGTTACTAAGTATTTTTGTGGCCCAGAGTGAATGTAACATGAATAGTTCCATGGAACATTTCTCAGTTTAAAACGCAGCTACATAAATGCACTTTACATAGGTGAAAACAGCCGCCAGTTTCACTCGAGAACGTCTCCAAAACCCGACTTGATTCACGAACGATAAACTCATTACGGCCCGACAAAATTAAAAAGATTCAGACTTCGCTGAACTTCACGTCACGGTCCGTTGCGCAGTTACGCGCGCAAACAAGCACTTCTACCTGAATCAATTTATACAGATGTTACAAAACTTGGTTTCGTGCCGAAATTCGAACAGAAAGTAAGTCAAAGTAACTTAAGTTAATAGTAAGCCGAGGGACGAACCGAGAAGAAAACAGCGTCGTGAAGCAGCGAATACAAAACGGCAAGTCACTTAGAAAAATCAGACACCAGCTCAATAGCCCGTTTTCAGCTAAAGACATAGCCGTCACAATTACACCAACATGGCTGTCATGAATGACAACACTCTAAAGGTGGCACCAATCACGGTCATTTGCGTGTGACGTCATGTATACAATATTGATGAAACTTCCACAAAGAATTTCAGCAACTGTTACTGTTATGTTGATCCAACATGACTGCCGTACCTCTTCTTTTATAATTTCGAGGGATTAACTGCAAACGAACAACACCAATAATTACAATATGGCTATTGGCGTATTATTCATTGAAGTATAAAGTTATTAGACTCGAAAGCCACGTTGTAGAGTCCACAATTATAAAGAAACAAGACCATAGAGTTCAAATAATTCAACTCTAATACTGTTATATCACTTAGTATTAGCGGTGTACCACCAGTCGAAGGAGACTCGTGATTCATAGTCAGGCAATGTATCCGAATTAAAGCTCCAGCACCGATCTTGGTTCAGACCGCTAACTACAAGTGGTACGGAGTTGAGTATTTATCACCGTTGATTGGTCATGTAGTGAGAACATGAGCTCTGAAATGTTTACAAACGAGAGATTTGTTAAAAAATGAAATTAAAATGACAATAATAACGCAATAATTGGGTAACAAAGAGGTTAATCAGTATCCATTCCTTTGCTGTCCGCTTCACCAGCTTCTCCCGCGCCAGGTTCAGCAGCCTATTGAGAACAGACAGGAAAAAAGTTTCAGCGGTAGCTGGTTTCAATAATTAGAGTTATTCTACAAGGTAGTTCATCCATTTTCCGTGGATCATACTCTAAATCTTTCCAAATGCGTTGACAGATGTGCTTTCACAGTACCAAAATTTGCAGTCCTAACAGTTCGAGCGAACAATTTCTGGTACGACCTTTTTCACAGTCGTGTAGCTTACCAACGAGTGATACCAGATTCGAACAGCACTCATGAAGTTTCGAGCGAAATAGATAAAACTTAGTAGTACTTTAAGAACTCTTCATGCAGCCCGCGAAGTGAGTTCTGTGCAAGGTTTTGAGTTTGAATTTGGGAGGAGAGTAGGCTTTTGCGAGGTTTCTACAATCTCTCCACTGGAATTTCTTACTAAAATTCTAAATCCACAAAGGGCAAATAATTACCGTATCTTGTTCCATCGATGCTTCTCCACTTTCAACGTCACCTCTGGCCTAAATAAAATTATAAATCAAAGTTACCAAAAGACCCGGTAACTAACCTAACCCAACCTGTATTCAAGACTTAGTATATGAAGTATCGCATGACGTTCCTAAGAAGCTTTGAATTTCACGAATGTTTCAAAACACAGTTCCTAACTTTGATCCGAGCTTTTGTTATTAAGAATTCGTATTTGGATAGGGCCAACACTGTTCTGAATTCGAGTTTTACCAAACAGCTTAAAAGCGATTTGAGTGTAACTTTTAAGCTCGAGAAACGACTTCAACTTTACCTCTTCTTTAGCAGCTCTTCCTCCTTTCGTGGTGTCCAGTAATGCCAGCTGAACGGGGAGTTAAGTTGCACAAACAACACCGGACTGCGAAGGTTGCTGACGTTCAAACAATTGACACGGTTGCTTATAACCAGACCATGTCGAGTAACTTAAGGTCCAAACAAACATTCCATTTAATAAATACTTGTGTAGTTTTAAATTAATGTCAGGTAAAACCTCTATACGTTATTTTGTAGGCTTTTCATCGACATATATCGATGCAATCTCGATTTTAAGAAGAATATTCCAAAGAATAGTTTATTTTCTACGATGTAAAACGACTACGTTTGCAGTGGTCTTGCTGTATATCTATTGCTTCATTGGTCTATAATAGACCCAGTATATAAGAAAAAGGATACAAATGGAGCGACATCATCATCGTTGAATATTTTTAATTCTTGTTCCTTCCCAACAAGGCATACGGAGGAGTTCTACAAAGTAACAGACTAACCATCAAGGTCGTTACAAGGATGATTCAAACCAAACAATCCAAGGACGTGCATGTAATACTGTAGTATTATACCCTCTCTGTTTCCTGACGGTATTCAGGTTAGTTGAGTCGTTTTACCTTGGTAGTAAGTTCTTGTTCATTGGGTAAAGTTTCTCTTAGCGCTGTAAGACCATGCTTTATAAGTTCTTCTGGTGTACCTGTTATGCAAAGAGAAGGAATGTTTTGTTGTTTTTTTTGAATAAAAGACTCGATCGGATGCCCAAACTCGAAACAGTTTTTAACAGAGTGTACATAGAACAGCATGTAAAAAGTCATGGCCCCCAACGACTATGGGTGGCGATATCTGGACAGTAAAAAAAGCTTCCACAGTATTGTGCTTTGTGGATGTCATGGCGGGTTGGCTGGACATCGAAATATGTGTATCAAACATTACTTACAATCTGGAAATTGATCCAACATCTTTTCTAAATACGTTCTTGCAGACTAGTAAGGTAAAAATCCGTACAAAATGTTATGAAAGCGAAGTGTCTGACAATCGCGTTTATTTTGAATACCGCGTTGTTTGTGGGTTCCAGGGTTACCTGTTCAGAATTTAGCGCTTTCCATTTGTATGGTTACACCAATCGGTTTGGTCAGTTTTGAAATGGAACAAGCTAATTTTAAGGAATGAGAGCTGTCAGTTCGGACGAATTGTCCCTAAAAGTAGTGACAAGTCTATTGTTGTATTTTTTATTCCCCAAGCCGGCCTCGGCCCCTGGAAGCAAACTAATTTTGTTCAAAATTGATCTGATTGATCGGGCTAGCCGCACGAAAGTATCACACCCTAAGATTTTACCTGGCTAAAAACATATCACTAATTTCCGAGCTAAAATCAGAATTTTTGTCATAACTTGATATAAGCCTGCATTAAAATATTGACTAATAAAGGAAAAACATTAAAATTTTTCATTCGTTCAACATTTCTAGCAATGTTGGGCAAATTTTCCTAGAAACGCATCATTAAGAAGAGCTACAAATTCCAAATTTATAGTCATACAACATTACAGTACAGCACCTGTGATCTAGCACCAATAGCCATGCATTTACAATCGAAAAAGTTAGCAGATGGGCACGTCTGGAAGAGATGCGGTCCGGCATCCTGAAACAAAGTGAATAATTTTATTTGAATGTTATGAACAGTACGTTTTCCTCCCGCTTCTTGGATGAGAACTCAAGCGATTCACTGTAGATTGGTACTTTTTATTTTCTATTTTGTTCGCTACTACACCACTTACATCATAACCTCCTATAAGAATTCCCACTCCGTACGGTCTTCGACCATACACTTGCGTCGGCGTTTGCATTTCTGGTCTTGAATCAAGGAGACATTCATAAAAACTTTTTTGGAGGAAAACATGATTAAGTTAAGATTCAGAGGCCACCACATATTCGTCAAGCTCGTAACCTCAGAAAAACGATTTCTAAGCCCTAGACAGGATTCAAACCCTTAACCTTCTGACGACTGGCGAGACGCTCTATTCATTTAACTACCAAAGCGGGTTCGATTCACGTCTAGGGATCAGAAAGCGTTTTTCGGAGATTACGAGGTTGACGGACGTTCGCTGCACGTCTGATATGCGCTAAGCTTTCATATGAACAAGATGCGTTCAGTCTTCAGTAAGTTAACACTATCAATACTTACGCCTGAAAGGGTGATTACGAGGTTGACGGACTTTCGCTGCACGTCTGATATGCGCTAAGCTTTCATAAGAACAAGATGCGTTCAGCATTCAGTAAGTTAACACTATAAATACTTACGCCTGAAAGGGTGATTACGAGGTTGACGGACGTTCGCTGCACGTCTGATATACGCTAAGCTTTCATATGAACAAGATGCGTTCAGCATTCAGTAACACTATCAATACTTAGGCCTCAAAGGGTAAGCTATTTAGAACACACAGATATCTCATACGAATCTACAGTGCTCATGGCAAATTGCATGAATAATTTAGTTCATGCCTTGCGATGGTTGCGATCCAAAACTAAGTGACTAAAAATCGTGCACACTTTTATAATTCAAAAGACTTGTCTCAATAAAATTTCTTAGCATTTATAAAAACGCTTATAATTAGATAGTGAAAGGATACTATCACTGATAGCAAGAACCAGTCTTGAAACAGGAAGAGGTGTATCGTAGGCATATTTGGAATTGAGACATTCAGAACGCATAAATTTACTGACAAAAAACAAAACAAAACCAAACATTAATGATTCAATGGAGAGAATGTGGCCACACACTTCTAATTTAGAAAAATATCCCCCTTAGCTGCCACCAATACAACCTTGTGAAGAGTAATCTATGCGAGCCAGACTATTTCTGATTCTAACAATTCCAGAGGGAATTTTTTGTTGCCCTCCCTAATTTAGTTATTATTTGGTATGTTTTCACAAAACTTGGTTAAGGGACAAATAACAAACCCTGAGGACAGCCAGATAATTGATGATTAAATTAACTAACAGATTTTGTTCTCACAAGTTGTAGTTAAACTAAAAATACATGTACACATCCACATACTTGTGCTATTGGGGAGTTTCACTAACCTGAGGAGTCTGGCATCTGCTGTGAGACCAGCAATCGATATGCCAATGTGATCATCTATGGGAATTATTTTCTTCTGATGTGCAGACAGTTCTGAAGCAGCACGCTAAAGGTGAAGAGGAAGTTCACTTCATTTACTAAGTGGAGTAACCAAGATTTATAGCCAAGTAGCTCCAGTCCATTATAAATATGGTAGATGGGCAATATATTTAAGGTAGAAGTGGATAAAAAGGAATTGATCAATTGCCTCCTCCCAAAGAAAACAAATTGGTTTGCTATCAGAAAAATAATAGGGCATAATGATTGAACAAACATTTCAGCTGTTACCTGTAAATGATCTACACCTGTAAATGATCTTTAAATGGGTAGGTCCTTCCCTTGGATGAGTAATATTGTCTCACATTAGACAGAGTAAAATTACGAAAGTACACCCTTGCCTCTTAATTCATTAATCCATTGGATAATAAAAAAACAAGTACTGCATCCAAATCAGTGAAAACTTTCCCTAAACAATCTGACACAATAGGCATGTTGCTACTGTTATGGACTGCTCTGACTGGGAAACAATTACTGGCATGTTATGGGAATATCTTCTCTCAAAGCATGCCATGCAGTGAACTCATCATCTGGACAACTCAAATTTCAAATCCAGTTTTTGTTCAGACCAGGAAGCTGCCTAGCAGCAGAAATTATTCATTCGATTTACTTTAAACATTAAGTATTTTAAGTTTGCAAAACACCACATTTTATCTTATCACTAAACTAAAACATGAGAAAATAAAATGTGGTGTTCCACAAACTTAAGATAGTTATCAAATTATTGACCAAAAACCACAACCAGCCGACAATTTTAAAAAGTAAAATATAAAACATAATCCGAAAATTAACATCTTGAAACTTGAAATACAAGTTAAAACAAGATGAAGACAGGTGCGATAATATTTTGACTTTATTGCAAAGTCATTATCAAACCAACTGACTTTGTAATAAAGTCAAAATATTACAGCACCTGTCTTCATCTTGTTTTAACTTGTATCTCAAGTTTCAAGATGTTAATTTTCGGATTATGTTTCATACTTTACTTTATCAAATTATCACCATGCAAAACTTGGAAGGATTGATTACTTTAAACATTGTTACAATTTTAAAGGGTACTACACTTACCTTAAGTGCAACTAATACCACGTGAGTCTTGGATTTTATGCCTATGGTAGCAGATCCCTATACAAAGTGATTCATACCGGTACAATAATAATGTCGTGTTCCTCCTCTGAATCAATAAACATTTAGGAAAGTCAAAATACCATAAATATATATACATACACACGCATGTACTGTACTGTACTGTACTATAAATTATTAAACATACAAGTATTATATATAAAACATAATGTCTGAAATCTTTCCAGTGTTCTTATGGCCCTAACTTGTGAAACTTTTTTTAAACTGTCACCAAAATTTTTTGCAATGAGTAAACTACGAAAAGCTGATTTTCAAAAATTAGTGCTGTATAAATTAACCTTTCAATACTAATTTGATTAGTTATACTTTATAGGCCAAAACAGTTTGACCAGTAAGTTGAACCATTAAGTTTCAACACTCAAAATTAATGGTCATCCACTCAATGAAAAGTGTAAAAATCACCCAAAAGCAGCTTTTTCCTCTACTTGTCACCTTCCATGATACTATTATGGTTTCATCTCACTAGAAAGTACTAAAAGTGCCAAATTACACAAAGAAATCCTGGGGAATGAAGTTTCAAAAGCAAATGCAAAAAAACACTAGGTGCTCTATAATAAAAGTATGGGTTCCATTTGTTATGAAATACATTGTGGGATGCAACTGGGCATCTTGCAGTCTCAAAGTGACCAGTAACTTTGCTCCAGGGACCAGTAAATTTTCAACCTGCACATCTCATAGAAGAACAGACCCAAAAGTTAATTTGAAATACTGAGTTTACTAGACTTTTTCATGCTTTTAAATGAATAATTTCCTGAATCCTATGGAAATACATCTATTTAATGCATAATAGTTTAGATCAGTTGTATTCACTTATTAAGGTTACCTGCTTAACAGCTTCCATTGCATACTCAATTTGGTGAATCCGACCCTGTAATCATGACAACAAAGAATAGAGAAATAAGCCTGTAATCACAAGTTGTCTGATACATTTTACCAATAAATAAAGGTTTTTTCTTACTAATACATCATTAAATTAAAAATAATATTTTGGCAAAAAGGAGATGTTGTATCTACACCCCCCTAGCATAGTTCAGTCCTGCAACCAAAAGTTTACCAAACATCACTGCAAACAAAAGGTTGCTGAAAAAACAATTAAGAAACTGGAAGAAAGAATCTACCATTCCTGTGTTTCAACCAAACAAGAGTACTGCAGTCAAGATATTAATATTGAAATATTGCCATAAAGGCAAGACATATTATGATAAATGTAGCTAGGTATATAAGTATGGGATAATCACCAGCTATCACGATATTATGAGGTGTGACAAAAGATATTATGAGGTATGATTGGTTTAAGATAAACACTTATAGTTAACTGGTAATATTTATTCAGAAAATCTGATCATTACTAATATCAGCTGGTATTATCCTACTTATACATGCTAAATATACCGTCCTAATAATAAAAAGAATATTCCCACATACAGTAATACCCTGCCATGTACATACCTGTGGACTCCAGATACTGATGTCATTATCATATTGATTACGAAACTATAGCAGAAAACATAACGAGTACAAGTATCAGTAACAACTATACTGAACTACAGGATTATTGTATGTTAAATGCAAGCCTTGAAATAACTGCTAGCTACTGGCAAAAATGCCAGTAGAATTGTTTTTCTGGTAGAAGTTTCCCCATGTACACTGGTCCTAGAGGTTTCAGGCTGCCAGAAATAAAACCTCCATCCTCTAGAACCAGGATACCATAGTGGAAGGGTAGCACCGGGTACTACAGTTGGAGCCAGCATCAGATTTCACAACTTGATTCACCATCTGACCACCAGTGAGAAAATTTAACTGCTACAAAATTTTAATCTGTAAAGTTTTTAATCTGTAAGTTTAATCTGTAATGTTTGTTTGTCTGTTAGTCTGTAAGTTTAATCTTACATGAGTATTTCATTATCTAAGTCACCCTAATGCAAGAAGATTTTACGCACCAAAGAGAGACGCCTGCATTACAAAGAGTCAAATATTATAATGTAGTAGGACTATAGTCTAAACGACGAATGAGTCAGCAACAGTTAATATTGATATGAACAATATAATTTGGATTCCTAAATGCTCAAGATACGCTATATTACATCTTTTGCATCATTAATTGCAACATTTAAATATCCATTTATTTCTTGACTATTATCGGAGAATTTTTCCACGGCAAAACTACAAAAATATGAAATTTTCCTCACCATTTTACTGCTGATGTTCAAAGGAAAGAAGGCGACCACGTTTTGGAACACTGGTACCGAGTTGTAAATGCGCTGAAAATTTCTATCGCTGGCTCGTTTTCGAAAATGGCGTCTTCAATAAGTTATTTTAAACAAAAGGAACCTTTGGTCGATTTGACATTTTTATGGCAATCATTTTGAGCTTTCAAGTATGAGAGACGAAGAAGGCGCTACTGTGGGCGGTAATATTCTGTCGGAACAGCAAAAAAAGAATAAATTTTGGGAAGAATCTCGGCAACTCGAACATAAGTATGGTATACTTATTGAGTTATTCTATAATTGTTTTGTGTTGAACGCTTTAGAACTGACACTGAACATGGATCCAGTACTTATTTTTTGTCAATTCAAATTGTTGCATTGAGTTGTACTACGGTGGTTTATATGAGTACAAAATATGGGGAAACTTGTCTCTTCATCCTGTCGACGACTTAAGCAAATTTTTTACATGTAGTTTGGTAGATCTCTTGTGTTTATTCAATAATACTGTAAGTTAAATAGTTGTAAACATCAGTGGTGCTTTCCCTGGATTATTTGATTTTGTATAGGGTTGGCTTAGTGGAGAAAGAGTGTAACAGCGTCATTTTCAACAAACGAAGTGAATTCAGAAAGGAATTTGGTTGTTTGGAAGAATTAAGTGATCAGTATGGAAAGAATAAAAGATTAGAAAGTACGGTTTTTTATACTATACACCAAAAATTAACGTTTCAGGCCCGTTTGTTCCATAACCAGTCTGCTTAATCCTGGAATGAATGAATTAGCTTTGAGTGTGCCCAGGGCTCATCCCTGTGCTGAATATGACCATCCGGCATTACCCAGAGTAAAATACTAGAGTGCTCTGTTGCCCCTATGTGAGTTAAACCTAATTTGAAGAGATGTGCCAGTATTACCAGTGAATTTATGCCATTAATGAACAATGTTCACTGACTTGTTTAAGGTCAGGTAAATGCTGTATATGGGTTGTTTCTTGCATTTGATAGGGCTCAAGTTGAAACAACAGCTTGGTAGGATTAAAAGTAATGTTGAAAAGCTTCAGAGAAGTCTTACTGATGTAAAACCATCACCTAAATGTGAGTAAACTGCAGTAGAGTGCTACCCAACATACTGCTAAATGCAAACCAGATATTTCCTATGAATGATTGTTTGTAATAAATGATTTTTAATTTGATACTGTATTTTCATCCTCCCCAATCTGATGCAACATCTTAATGCATAGATGGAAGAGAAGCAAGACATTTTGCAATGCACTTGGAGGATTTTTTACCATTCATTCTATCATTTTCCTATAATAATTTTATCCATTATTTTTATTTCAGTTGTTGAGAAGTTAAAGGAAATCATGGAAGATATTGAGAACTCAATCATGAATTACAAGGCTGAACAAAGAGAAAAGTAAGCAACAGAAAAGACATCTGACTTGGTCCATTAGTACTCCTGGTTGGAGTCAGAATGTAAATCATGCAGGAACTTCAAAAGGGAAGCGAGACAAAAACTGATGTAAAATTTTAGTAATGAAAGTCTCAATGCTTTTAGTTCAACAACTTTAACTTGTTAATTAATATTATGGAAACTTTTCGTCCAATCAAAAGGTTAAGGAGCATTACTTCAGGTCATAAACGTACTTTTACAAGCCACAAGTTGTACATCCAAGCTCTGCAGTCTAAACTGACCCCAAGTTTCACTGCTTCATGTATGCATCCTTATCATTCCTTCCTGTCCACATCATTTAGCAAGCTTCCGTCCTAATCCCAACTCGTGTTCTTAGCGAAGAGAGTTGTCCAAAAGTAATCGTCCAATTTTCATTCGGAGTCCTGTTACCAACCAGCAAAAAAGCTTTAGTTGCGCAGATGAGAGGAAATCTCACGATACTTATTCATAACGAAAGTCTTTGTTGATGACGGATCATGTCCATTCAAAATCTAAATTGCTGCTATTTCACTTGTCCTCGGCTTGTTTTGGCACAATAGTGGGTACGTTCAAAGGAGAAAGTCAGCATGAATGTTGAACTAAAGAGACCAGAACTGTCTCAGTGTCGTGTTTTTTTAACGCCCAACGAAAGATAGAAGAAAGGTGATGCCGTCTGACTTTATTTTCGTTATAGGTTCGATGACTTACTGCGAGACGAGAGGGCAATTACTCAAGAACTTGCAGCTTCGGAAAAGAAGTTTGAGTCCTGGTCCCGCTTGCCAGGTGCTTCGGTAGAGTCAGCGAGGGCGATGAAGAAAGCAACGACAGCAAAGCATAGCAGCTCACTACCTCCAGCTGTTGCTGCGTTTGAAGTAAGAATTGAGAAGACCATTTAAATTCCCACTTCATTTTATACTGTCGAGTCTAAATGCGAGTTATTCCCATTTGGTTTTAACAGCCTGAAATAAGAAAAGACACGCGAGTTGCGTGAGTCCCATTTCACTCGAAGAAATGGACTTGAGGAAGAAAACAGACTGAACATGCTTGTTGAAAGAGCAGTGAAGATGACTGTCGAATCGATACATTATTTCTCTTCAAACTTCCAAGAGGCGTGTATAGTGCTGTATATGCGTGTTCAGTAGTTACCAATATCGTTGAAACAATGACGGACCATACCGTTGGTTGATCCATATTCTTTAGCCATGATAACAACGATGTTATGAAGCAATGCCATAAGAGTTTCTTAGATTTTCAAGCCAGTAAATAGTTGTAGCCAGTTAAGAAGTTAAATGACTCAACTATCTTCTCTGGTGATGTAAATTCAAAAAATGATTATATTAAATGGTCGATGTCCCGTTTTGAGACTCTGTCGTTTTCCTTTAGAGATTTCTTCTGCAAACTGGCGGCCACCGGGGAGGCTGGGACGACTACGATCATCAGGAATATCTTAAACTGAAACAACAGAACAAAACTAAGGTACGTATTTTAAAGGTGCGAGTGAGTGCTATGTGTGATCCCCTTCTTCGATCGAACCTTTAACCGTCTGAAGACCGGTGAGACGTTCTAAGTATGGAGCAATATAGGTAAGATTGTAATGTACGTCACATATGTGTGCAACCTATAACCTTCTTGTTACAGGTGAGTCGACCTAACCATTTAGTTTCGTGGTCCGAGATGGTTACGGAAGATTTCTAATGTACCCTGTAACTTTCAGATGACCAGTGACTCTCCGGATTAAAAATCATTACATAGAATGTGAATATCACATTCAAAAAATTCTATTTCTCACCAAAAATTATCTATTACCGCGATTTCTGAAATTATAACCGACTTTTATTTAGAGCAAAGATGCATTCATTCATTCGGCATTGACGTCCCTTCCCGGAAAATCTTACGACGATGTAAGACAGCACGATGATTGGCACATCGAATATTTAGCATTATTGGAGAAGAAAAAGAAAGCCATACAGGAATGGAAAACTCTCAAAGACGTGAGCTTAGAATCACATTTATACGATGATCAAAAGTGGACTGGCTATAATTGTATAAAATCTTTAAGAAAGAAATGCTCGTTGAATGGATACTTGTGAGTTTTTTTGCCAATAACGCTGAATTTAAGTCTGCGTTGAGGCATATCTGAAGTATGGGTAAATGTTATTATATATACTTAAGTATATATATATATATATAGATAGATACGTTTCCATCAAAGCAGTGCAGACAGACGAGCAATTGCTATTGAATATGCCATGGAGTTTTTCACACAATTATCGAGATCTTAAACAAGAAACGTAAAATTTCCTGAAGTAAAATTGGGAAAAAATATTTCTCCCTCGTTGAACGTTGCTACCTAATGTTGTTCCTGAAGTCTGGAGAAATGGTTGGAAATCACACGACGATGAATGGGGTAGAGTGTACATAAGGAGGCTGTCTGTTGTCATATGGTCGCAATAATGTTAAGTGTGTTAATGTGACAAACCTTGAATCAAATTGAGAAACTCTATTGCTGATTTCTGCAGGTGGAAAAAATGGAGATTTTATCCAAAGTAGATACCGACGAAAAATTTGAAGCAAAGGAGAAAAGAAAAGCAGAATTATTTGAGAAAGAAAGAAAGGAGAGGTTACTGAAACTCGATTCATGGAAGGTTGGTAAGAGGTTTCACTGCCCCAAACTTTACTATTTAACAAAGAGTCCGAGTTTTCCGTGAGCAGTATATGAAGCGGGGGCGAGTTATCTAAATACTTCAGTGCAAACTTGCCGTTTTATATGCATGGTCCAATAAATAATTTTAGTTGACATGTTGTCACGTTAAAAGTTTATAGTTCATTATTATTTTAAAAACGCCCAATCGGCTTAATAGCTTATTTACGCCCGACTCGAGTACCATATGATTTTCGAAAAATCGTGCAAAGTTACCCTTCCATTGCTTTACGTAATTCTAGGCTCAGCGAGACCTGGAAAGAGTTAAAGAAGAAGAGGAAAAAGTGAAAGTGGAATGGAAAGCAATGCGAAACAAGGAAAAAGAAGAAAAAAGAAGAGTAAGTGAACTTGATCTTCACCAATACAAATAGCGAAATAAAAACGCATTAAATGGATGTAGTGCTTCAAATTTAAATGTTCACATTCGATTTTTTAAGCGAGGAATAAAAAGCCAGGTCGAGGAATTTGCCCGTCAACGAGAAGAAGAGAAAGAAATTTTAAGAATGGCAGAGGAACAACGGAAAGAAATGGAGAAACTAAACAGGAAACTTACTACAACAGATCTGTCTCGATTAAAGGAGAGAGTAAGTCACTTGTATAGAGTGAAACTTAAGCCTTGGTCAAAATGTCGGACAATGGATGAAATGTTCAACATTGTTTAATTGTAAGGATTGACAGTAATTTTGTGGTTTTTCCTATGCGGTTTGTACCAAACTTTCGCGAACTGTTTGTATTTGAATAGAACGAAAAGATTGTCTCAGAAAGAAAAGCGAAATTAAAGTTGAGAGAACTGGAAAAGGAAGAGAAAGAAAAACGGTTGGAAAAGTTACGAAGCCAGGTAGGTTGCAAAAGATTGTTTTCACATAGCGGCCATCTTGGTTGAACTTCAATAAAAGAATCTCATTAACTTCTATTGATTGCAAAACATCTACAGCGTGCGTTCTTTAGAAGGTTTTAATAACTGGAAATGCGAAAATATACTCACAATAAATAACTAAATAATGTAATGAAATGAATGGGAAAATACTAAGCCTAGGACGAGAAAATCTATTACCTTGCGATCTTATGTTGACAGCTTTATGTTTATTAACCATGACATGTTTCTTGAGGTTTTTATCTCAAAGTTCGTGTTTCCTATGCCCTCAGAAAACAATAACTCTCCTCAGGCTCTTACTCTTTTCCAAAGTAGCCCCTTTTCCACGTTATAAAACAAGCCGCGACTAAAAGAAGTTGAAAACGCGAAAGTTGTAAACCTGAAACAATTTTCTTCACTTAAGTTAGCCGTGGCTTATTTCAAATCACGACTTGACGCCGACCAGCTTACGGGCAAACACTCCAAGTGATGTCGTGTACAGAACGAGAACGTCGCTGGGATTACATTTGTGACTAAACGTTATTTACTCTCTTTGTTTTGAAAATTCTTTGCTACGAATTACGTTGTCTTTGCTTAAGGTCGCTAATATGGCCAACGTATCTTTGGAATATTATTTGTGATTTATGGCAACCAAGCGATTGAATTTTGTACCGGTGAATGATTCAAAAAGTTTGCTTAACTTCAGGCCACGGCAACTTCAAGAAACTTTGTTTCGAGTTGAAATTCAAATTCATTCACTGGTTCGATCTTGTCAAGCAACCTATCTCATGACAATAGCTGTGATCACAGAACTTCATTTTTCTAACCTTCTTAAATATCCTGTTTGTTTTAGGTCGAAGTGCACACCAAGAGGGACCCGTCTCGGTTACTTAAACTTACGGAAGGATGGCAGGAGCGCAAGAAGGCTTTGCCAAGTCCTGGGTCTAGTGGACGAGCCGTGCATATGCCACACCGGTAAGATATGTATAATCACCTTTTATGACGATCTTACTTTCGTAAAGGGAAAAAACGAGAACTGACAGGGTGATATGAGGTCCTGGACTCGTCCCCTATTAACCCAAAATCTCGTTCCCCGAGCCTACGATCCTTATGGCCACCGCTAGGAATCTTATTCTTGACCACCCCATTCTCCGGTTCGAATTCTTGATAATCGTTAAATCCAAATGCATCCAAATTCCAAACCAGTACGCTAACCTTTACCTCCTAAGGACACTAACCTCATAAAACGCCCCGGGACAATTGAGGTTGTCTCTTAGGGTCTGAAATATGAGCCCAAGATGTATCGTGGGACAGCACAGTGGAATTTCGGGTTAATTGTGCTAGGGTCAAGGACATCCCATTGCTACATCGCCTAACGTGATGTTTGCATATCAATCTTCTATTTCTTCCCTTAAAAATGGGACATTCTTTACCGATATATACAAATATATATAAGCTAAAGTTAAAAAATAAATACTTTCACAAACATATTTATTTTTATCTGAAACAACACACAAGATGAACAGTATTATTGATATGAACGAGTGGTCAATATCCTCAACGGGTTTTAAATACTCCATCTTAAAAAGCCGGTTATATAATGACATTTAATCTGGAGTTTGTTTTTCTCTACGCTAGAGCTGTGCCGTCGTGGAGACAAGGAATAACATGACCCGCGAGAAATAAAGTGAAGTAGTAATTGAAAAAATAGTGTTTTTGTTAATTATTAAATGCAGTGTAAGATCTGCATGAGAAATGTAAATGATTTGATTCGTAATTTATATTATATGTAAGAGATAAATACCGAGAATGGAGGTATTCAGGGATATAAATCCCAAGGGCCCGAGGAATTCATATGCCTGAATACTGACGTTCGAGATTTTTATCCAACTTAGTTCTTGATGATTACCTTAACCGAGGTAACTAAGTGATTTTAAGAACCGCGGTACATCAAAGAAAATCGAGGTGATCACGAGCGAGGGGTATTCCACAAAAAATTACCCCTTGCGATGAAATATCTCGAGGGCGAATCCCACGGGGTAATTTTTTGTGGAATACCCCTCGCTCCAGGTCTATAAACTATATATTATAATGTATAAAAATAGGTGAAACATATTTCTATTCCTCTGCCTTGGACAGCGGACGATTCGAGGATAAATTGAACAGTCACGTGGTACAAATCTACCCTCCGATTGGAGAACTGACAGTTGAGGTATAATATTATATAAAATGCACAATATAAAATTTTTTACTTAACAAACGTTCGTAGAAAACGCCTTTTAATTTTTTCAATGTAAATTATATTACAAGAAATATCCATTTTAATGATTAAAACTCTTGGTGTCGGCGAATTGAAAAACCAAGAAATATCAAATAAGAAGTTTCATTGCATGAAAATTCGAACCTGCACTTATAGCCGAAATAACATCCAACCGGGCAGTTTGTTCCCTCCCTGTGGAAGAACTTGCCTAATGTGAAGTGCTTTTCTTGATGGACATCCCTCTGCGTATATATGTCAAAATTTATAGTGCTTTAAGGATTAGGAATGGCGAATGTTATCCCCATGGCTGGACGGTTGGACTGTTGACTGAAACAACTTTGCAACATAAAAATTGAGAGATGTAAACAGAAGAACAGAGAAATGTTCTTTCACGGTTCCTCGTGTTCGTCCTATGATGAAAGACGTCGCCTTTCGAGTTTGGTATGTAGTTACAGTAAGTGCTGCCAAGTACAGATGGTTACTACACACGTGATAAAGAAAGCGTCCTCTACCGATGAAATCCTCTTTCTAGGAATGGATTATAACAGAAATTTGTTGCTGGGAAGACAATTAATGAACACTCGAACGCGGACACCTGGATGGGTAAGACGTTGTTTCACAACGTCAGCTGAGTTTAAATATTTCGCAGCAGCGCTTGCTGTTAGCCAACCAAATAATATTTTCCAGAACATCTTACGAGAGCTTTTATGCTTTGGTTATTCAAAACTGCAGCAGTGACAACGCGAATTCCTGGAAGAGCTCAAACAAGCACATCTTAAGTTAGGGAAAATTCAGAATCCTAAAATGATTTTTATCAACCCGAGTTGATGTAAGTATATGGCCGTTTAAGTGGGACATAACCGAAAATCTCAACTCAACTGATTTTTGATCATGTCCATTACTTGGGGTAAAAAAGTCAGTAAAATTTTTGTCAAGAGGAAAAAAATAGAATACATCTTGTGGTGAGTAATCCAAGTTCTTCTTTGAAAGTTATATTTTTTCGACGTAATTGTACGGAAAAAGTCCTTCTTTTCCTCTCAGACGACCGGTCCACCATCCTGTATTTTCTGAAAGAAAAAAAGATTAATATCTTGATTATAATTATACTGGAAAATATCCGACTAAGAAGTAGGCTAACTTGTACCAAACTAACCCAGGTATGATTTCTGGTGTTGCGTGGACGAATGATTCCCACCTATCCCAAGGAATTAATGTTTATGACTTCTTTCGTAACGGCGTCCAATTTCGATACTCTTTCATGTACGTCTTAAACAGACTTTCTGGTCTTGATTGGATGTTATTAACTCAAAAGAATTGTTGCTTCGTAACGAGGCTAGACAAACTGGCGGAACTTAAGAACAGAGAAACTGACGTTGCAAGTGAAGGCCCTTCGTCGGAGTGAAACGTGAGAGGGCATTCGCTCGAAACATCAGTTTCTCCATTCTTAAGTTCTGGCAGTTTCCCAAACCTTTTGACTATCTACAATCCGTGCAATACTGCTGATGCAGCACTCTACTTTTATATCATTTAGCCCTAGACGGGAATCGAACCCGCAACGTTCTGATGACAGGTGAGACGCTCTAACCATTGAGGTACCACGACTCAGATGGTGAGCTAGGGTGTAGGTTCGTCATATGTACGCCTAAGCGGAAGTCACAATATGATAATAGGGCTCAAAAATCGTTTTGCTGAGAGAACCGGCTTGATGAACGTCCTCTAGTCGTCTGATATCCACCAAACTCCCACATGAACAAACTTTCTGTTCAGCATGAAGTAGTTCATTGTGCTAAAAAGGCTAGACACCTCCCTTCTACATAATGCCATTATAAGCCATACCACAACGCCATACTTACCTTCTTTAACAATTTCAATCGTCTCTCCGGCGTTAAAACTCAATTCTTCTGTATCCTGTGCATCGTAGGCGTAAAGCGTGCGACATTTCGGCAGCGATGGCTTCGGAGGAAGACCTGGTTTGGGTCGCGAAGGAGCCGCAGGACGTTGGGTGTTCTGAATCTTACCAGAAATGGTACGACTTATCCTGTACAACAAATGTACACAAAGAAACGTTTCGGAAAGACGATACACTACCACGTTTTATTATTATTATTATCGTCATTATTATTATTATCTAGCTAGGTTAATTTAGTTGCTTTACATTGCTTTATTTCCAGAACTTTAAATGCTAAAATTTAGTAAAGTTCTTATATCGCACGACCGATTTAGTTAAAAGAGAAACCAAATTCAACACGAATCGGCAGCGATTCGCGATAACCTGGTCAAAACCGGCAACTGGCACTTCTTCAACAAAATCACATATCTATGTTTTTGGCGCGTGAGCAATTGTAAATCGCCATAAATCTATTTTACTCGTGAAAGGCAGAGGTGTGACAATGACGGAGTTAATGAATACGTTGTTTGTAAGCCGTAGGAAAGGTGAAAGCTAGTAATTTTGACACAGCTCAATTTGAGCCACTAGAGTCCGTTAAGTTTGGTAAAACATTGATGTTTTTGTAGAGATTTTTTCTTCACTAGTTGTTAAAAAGCTTTTTAAGTTAAATGCTTGTTAGGATTTTACTTATTTAAGTTACCTTTGTTGTTTTGTCGGTATTAATTTATTCACTTGATGGTTAGTATTTCCTTGATGGTTAGTATTTCCTTGCTTTAACTCAGTTCTGTTTAAGCCGAGAAATTAACAACACTATTAAGTCATTTAAAATTATATTTTGCTGTTTATTTCATTTGGCAAGGGGAAACGAAACAAAAATTCAAGAAAAAAATATTAAGGAGTTTTGTAGTATTGTTCAATATTTTTAAGTACAGAATAAAGACGTCCTCGGTTTAGTAATGGAACAACGGATTATGTCTGGTAAAAAAAAAACAGAGAAAATTTTAACTTTTTAGATTTCGGATTCCCAGGCTCCCGTACGTCCCAGCCTCCTTCACAGCCATTCGGAATGTGTTATGGGAAATTCACAGTCATGCGACGGCTTGCGGGATTTCTAAAGATTTTGTATGGGATAAATTTGCATCGTGACATATTTCGAGTAATAAAATATCTAACTTTCAAAATTTTCCATAAGACAGAAGTATTAAAATACCACTAACTTTATTCAGAAATTCTCTCGAAACAGCCTCCACTAATATTTCGCTATTTTGCACGAAAGTTAAATATCTACCAATTTGAATAAAAACTGACCGGAGATAAAGAGACTTAACTGGGACGAGCAATTTTGCTTACTTCTTATATACATATATATAGTATATATATATGTAATATATTATATATAGTACATAATATATTATACATAATATTACAATATAGTACATACTATTATGACATCATATATCATTAAATTACAGAAGTGGATGAAATATATTATGTAAGTATTTATTTAAGTGCATGCTATCGCTAATTTCAAAATTAGAAATTTTCATAAACGAAGATCATAAATTGCAGCACGCAAAACTAGAAACTGTAGGGACCCATCTTAAGATTCTCAATTACATTAAATAAAAAAAAAGAACTTGGATTTTCGACAGGGGGAATGAGAATATGATGTTAAAGCTCACTTACCCGCATGCACCCGACTCCGGAGTCCTCATGAACTCCGCCTGAGTTGGGTCGTAATTGGGACCACGTTTTGCTTTATGCTGTGCACCTGACTTGGGTAAATGAGGGTGTTGCTGGGCTGCGGAAGAGAAACGTCTTAAAGAGCCGCTGTGCCTTCGCTGTCTCTGATCGGCACTCGAAGCTGGGCCAAAAGGTGCGCTACGCCTTGGTTTAGAAGCGACGCCGCTGGGCGCACTGGATTGACGTCGACCAGGCCCTAAACGCATGAACAAAGCAAAGAAATACTTTTGGCTGCTGGTTAATTTCTTGATATCAGCTTATATACGAGTTCCTTCAAAGCTAATGGTGATTCGTTCAATGTTGATCTTCGCCACAGGTGGACAAATTCATTCACGCATTGCCACTGAACAAGGTACAAGGTAGAGTTTAAAAACAACTAAATACCCAACCCATTTTCCAGTTCGAATTCATGATAATCTTTAAATCTTAATTCGACTTTGAATTCATGATAGTGATAAATCTAAGATGTAACTGAACCCAAACCCTGACCGTAACTCTAACCGTAATCCTAACCCTAAACCAGGACGATAAACTTTTTCCCTCGGGACGCTAACCTCACACGCCCTGGGATAAAGTTGCCATAAAACCATTCTACAGTTCCCCAACTTAATCTTCGGCCTCAGGTGACAGAGCATGAAACTGGTCACCAGAAAGGTAGCTTTTGCTTCCTAGGTTGATCTGACCGCAAGCAAAAGGCCTGGGACTAGCAGCACAATAGAAATCCATTTTCATATCTTTAATCAGTTAGAACACTCTGTGTCTTTTGTGAAACTTTTAGAAACTTTGTATCAGTATTCAATAAAGTGAAGGGTATTTCCATTGCGAATTTAAGACCAGAATCTGGTTTCGTTCATGATATATCAACTAACATAAATTGGGAATGGATTTTTATTTGACAACTAGTCCCAGTCCACTTTCGTGTTTCCAGATCACCTGGTAAGGTGGCTCCGCATATTCTTTTCAGGTGGTAGAATGCGTGTCAGGACGTAAAAAAAAATAAATATTTTTGAGAAGAATCACAGATATTGTGTTTGGAAGAAACACATTCTTGGCGTTATTCCTGACAAAAACTTATTCATAGGTTGTCATGGCAACAGTGATACTTCAAAATGACTTCAAAGTACGATCAACTATATTTAATTCCGAGAAGAGTTCAGTAACATTCACTTTTTTTAAATTTTATATTAGTTATTCTTCAGTTGGTGGTTTTTTAAAAATTCAAAAAGCCAATTTTTGAGGGGGGGGGAAAACCAACAAAAACTTCCAGTTGATCTTCTTCCAAAATATTAATTTACAATTTTGCACTTACAAACTTGCAGTTTCCCTTTTTTCCCAAGAACTCTGGTAACATTATGGGAATGCGAGAACTATTCAGCCAACCTATTCTTGACTCATCATGGCCTCCCTCTAATTCCAACTGTCGTTCGGATATGGAAAAATACGGAAAGTAAATATGTACAACGTACGTGTATCCTTTGGTAATCCTTGGCCAATAGTAATCTTGAGGGTTTTACCAGATGGAACCAGCGCGGGGAAGTCGCTCTGTCCAGAACATGTGAACGACAATGTACGGCTACCACCTCCTCCCCAGCCCTCCTTCTTCACCGCCACAGTTATACTAAACATGTGCAAAGACAAAGTATTATAAAACGAACAAACGAGTGTGGCATGTGCCTCATGATAAATCCCAAACAATAAGTAAAGCCGTACAAAGTATTTACCGTGACGAAGTTTACATATAGAAGCATTGAGAAGTTGAAGTAAAATTTGGGAAGAACGCCGAAGGTACGTCAAAGAACAACGACAATAACATTATAACACTTCACAACACGTTATCGCTGGCGAAATTGCATATTGTTTGCAGTACCTACCTAACTAACCACCAGAATTATTCACAATAAAGTTCTAGGTCATTATATTTTATCAAGTTCTCTTAATTGACCTAATACGGTTATCAAAACGTTAAACCCGGTCGTTTTAAAGTGAGTTTGTCGAAGACAATTTTGTGGCGGGAAAATCGTTTGCCAATCAGAACGTCGATATAGGCCAAGTTAAACCATCTTTATGGTCTGTTTTAAAACAAAATTTGTAATTAAATTAAATCCAGTTTTTGATATAAAAGGTTTCGTACAAGCCTTTGTTTTAAAGCGAATGTTGAAGGTAAATTCGGAAATGGTCTGTTTGGTACGTACGTCATTGTACCGAAATCCCGGTACAAATAGAACAAGAACGCTTCAAAATCAACTGAATGTTCAGCAATTCTCATTTGCAAATGGATTTTAAACTTTTTATTCAAACATTCACATGCAACAAGTGAATAATCTATTTCATATGAAAAAATGACCAGTTTCATGTATGGACTGAAAAATTTGATTGAATTAACTGTTTTAAATACCTGTCTCGGATGTCTAACGGCAGTGACTTCCCTACTTCAGCCTCATATTTCTTTGTAAGAACCGTGAGAAACTCCGTCTTGAACACAGTTTCAAACACCGTGTCGTACTCTCCAGGAACATGAAGAACAACAAAGCCATCTTGCAAGGAACTGAAATATCACGAGGAAGCAGTTATCAACACCGCACTGAGGATCACAAATAGTACATCTTTCTAGCAGAGCGGTTCTCTGTTATAAGACTATTTAACAAATAAACTATAAAACTTTTCTCTAAACTTCTTACTCTCGAAAATTTACCTTTATTGAATCTATACTTTCACATGGGAGTAGACACCGCATTGAATAGGTTCCAAGTGTCATTGGTTTGATTGTCGTCCATGACCCTACGTAAATTTTTCCGCTAACAGGTCTTAATGGGATCTTACCAAGAGCTTTCGTTCCATTTTTTACTTAACCCAGCAATCTTAGTTATCGCCAAGGCCATTGTTGGGAGAGCGGTGGATAGTAGTGTCGCAATACTCATGATGGATAATCTTAGGGGATTGATATTTCGATATTTTGTGTTATTTTATCTCGAACTTAGTAAAAACGATATGTTTGCTCAATATGCCTACACAAACGTTTTAAAACATACAGCTTAATCAAAACTTACCTTAACGAAACCTTCCCGACTTGGGCAAGTTCCAGTTTTCGCTTAACCACTTCGTATACTTTTCCCTTCTCAGGTCCTTTCTTCACCTGAACAAAAAAGTCGAAACATAACCAAGTTATGTGGGAGGATCAAGACCGGATTACACTATCAAAGTTTCTTTAATCAAAGAATAGTTGACCAGAGTATCTGATAATGTGAACACCTTTCGAAAACAGCGACTCCTTTTAAATACCTTGGTATAATGCTTTGATCAAAGAAACTTCGACAGTGTAAACCGGCCCTTAGTACAGTACCACAATTTGTTACAACTGTTTTACTAAATGTAATCTCTTTTCCATTTACCTTTTCTCTGCCGATCAGGTAAATATGTCTGCTGGAAACAAGTAAGTCTCTTTTACTAGGCTGCAATGAAGTAAATACATATACATGGTAAGTACCGTATTGTAATATCCATGAGTTACTTTGTGTCATTACAACAGCAACCACAGCAACAACAACAGCTGTAGTGATAATAGTTACAGCAATGATAACTACAATGACAACAATGGCAATGCTGATGACGACATCTAAAACAACAACAACAACAACGACAACAAGGCAATAATAAGGCAATCTCAAGAAAACAATACCTTGAACCTTCTGTCGTACTTCGTTGCTGTGACGGCAAACTCAATTCGCTCTCGTTTTTCTAGAACGATAATGAGATATAAAACTTTAATATTACAAGAAAAACTTTGATACTCATGACTGTCACGTCTCGTCAACTACTGCCATCCACTAATGCCCGTCGAAAAAAGAAGTGTCATAAAATACCCATACTACAAGATAAGTCATAATCACAGTCTCGCTATGTTCGTCTTACCAACTAATGCACGTAAACTGGGGTTAGTGTCGAAACCGATGTAGTCGCCGACGAAGTTACGATTCAAGGTCAATCTTCTTCTCTGTTTCTTCATGTATAATATATCCGACGCTGAAACAGATGAAGTGATTTCAGTAACAGAAACACAAGTGGAATTGCTGCAACGTTGCGTTTGAGACTGCGATTAATATTGTTGATTATGACTACGCTAATGGTACAAATTTTGAAATCCAAGGCCTTCATCAATACCAGCACTTGTATGTGTTGAAGAAGTTGCCCTGATAAAGTAAAGTTTTATCACTATCAATGATTATAATTACCAATACAATTACGATTACGATTATGATTATGATTGCGGCCACTACCACTATTAGACTGTAGTTAAACAGTGAAGGTGTGATATGTAGTGGATACTGTAACAGAAAAGCAAACTGATCTACTAAATGATCAAACCTTGTTGTTTAAGGTCAACGAAGAACTTTCGCATCCTATATTGACGGAACGCCTTTTGGATTGTCCTAGCAAAACCATCGAATTTCCTTTCACGCATTTCTTCCAGAAGAAATAGCTAAAATATGCGGAAGTATGGTTAGAGGGAAGATGCTAGTGGCCGTATTTAGGGAAAAGCATGCAAACCGACCAAACAAAGGGCAAAAGTAAAGCATCAGAGGCGTAAGTGGGGACTAGAACAAGGGGAGAAAAATGCACAAATCAGTGGGCAATCTTGCTTTGTTCAACACCAAATTGTTTTTGAATAGACGTTTCGCACATTCGGTCCAACGCCCATCAAACAATGGACCCAAGTCGAGGCCTGAGTAGACATTTTTGGACGTTTATACTATTTTGTCCACCCTGGCCTCGACTTAGGTTCGCTACTTCACGGACATTGGACTGAATTCATTTAAAGGTCAATTGGTGAACGTCCAATACCTGAAAAGAATAAAGCAAGAAGAAAAAAGGAAAACCAACAAAAACGCAGTTCACAGGTCCGTAAAAAAAGTCGGTCATCTCTTCCTATATTTTTGCTCCCCTCCAACTTCCAAAAATGCTCCGCGCTCCCTGCAACTGGGACACGATAACGGCAAAAACAACATATTAAAAATCTCATTATCCCATAATATGACTACGTAATCAATTAATAGAGGCATGTAAGTACATACATGTAGGTGTACATGTATATACATGTGTATATACGTGTAAACACATGTATATGTATATAAATACAAGTAGAAAAACTGTCGTACCGACTCCGGAGCTTTGATGAACAACTTCGTTTTTCCCATTTGCCACTGGTCTCTGTCCATGTTCACTGAGTTCATCATATGTTCGATACCTTGCCGTACTTGACCTTGCCAGCGAGGCCACGTCTCGGGGGTCAAGATAGCGTACCTTAAACCATGCAAATTAAAATAACGTTAGGGTTTTTTTTCACTAAAAGAAGATAATATCCTATTTCCAATAAAGTCTCCTGCTCACCTCGTTAAAAATTTGTCAAACTCTCGTCTGTATGCAAATCCAGCTCTTCTCACACGAATGTTTTCCTTCAAACCGAGATATTCCACTTGGTGTTTAACGCGATCGCCCTCCCAATCACGTGCTTTTTTCGTTTCGTTCGGTTTTATACAGCGAATGTAGTGTGGTGTGCATTTCGTTAATCTGTCTACCAAGAGATTGGCTTGAGTCTATGAAGGTTTAGAGAAATTAATGTTAATAATATCTAGTTGCATATCTTAGACATCTGAAGCCGGTTGTTTCTGAGTTTTGAACAAAATCGAGGGTGCTAATTTTCCTACTTAGAGTGGAAGGGTCGGGCATAGTTCAGATGTTATCCCCGTTCAGCCGACAACATATCCCTTGCAGACACAACTATCCCCCAAGGGTCGGCACTCATGGCCAATACATTCGGTTAACTTACTTTGATTTTGTTTCCAAGGGTTGTGGGTCTTCCTTTCTTCTCAGCTTTGGTATTTTCAGGAAACAAAGATTTGAGAAACGGGCTATAATGATATTGACAAAAAGATACCAGAGTCACACACATGTGCAATTTAACTGTTTTCAAGAATTCTCTACACGTTTAGATTATCGTATGCATTGCTTTTCACTTGTTTTACTTATTTTAGAGCCTAAGCTTTCTGTACATTTATCATTTTATTACCGCAGACCTCATCATTTTCAAACCCATCATCTCAAAAGCTGAAGGGACGCAAAATTAAAGAGTTATAGGCAGGGATTTCGGGAAGGACACGACTGCAAAATGACATACATCAGTCAGCTTAACCTTAGTTTGGTGTATGCGCAATTCAACCTGAGAGTTTGCCGCTGAACATATGTCAGAAGCTGTAAAAATAACTGCAAGTTTAACCAAATGTTTAACAAGAACTGGAATAAAAGTGAAGAACTTAAACACTTGGGTAGTAAAATCGTATAATTTGATGAAAACGTAAAATTGGGTAGACAATTTGAAAGCATTAACCTTTCCTTTAGAAAGAGAAAACTGCGCATTACTCGATCATCAGCGTAGTCGCTGACAGCATAAACTAACGATTAAATATAGTGAATTTTTGACAGACCTAGTACTGCTCTGCATTAATTCAATCAAATCAGTAAATAGGACATCCCTGTTTCTCTCACAGAATCCTTCCGCCTCATAGGTTACCTTAAACATGAAACCCAAAGATGAATCCAAGTTAGATCTATTTTGTACCTTAGGATAGAACAATAGGATAGGATAAGTTTGTTTAAACAGTTTAGCCTCATGACCCACATAGCTGGTACTCTCGAGGGATCTAAATTCAAGTTTTACGGTTACAGCTACACGTATTTCAAAAAGCAGGGCACCAAGTCCCTTTATCTCTTGACATTGTACCTTTTAACATTTTTTATGTTTTAAACCTGGATTGTTACGATTTGTAAACACTTTGTAATCACCAACCCCTTCTATTATTTCTTTTTATGCCTTACCCGATTCGCTACACAGATGAAACCAATAAAACCATTAGCAAACAATCAAAATTCTGAAACCAATTTTTACACTTATAGCACGTGTGCCACATCCAATTCTTCAATCTCCCTCATCCGCACTTGTTCGCCAGAGAAAAAAAAATTGCATCCAGCGATGGTTGACGACCCAGTAACCTTCAAAACACTCTGTGGTATTGTTTTTATGGCCTGTTTCTAAAAACGTACCTTGCCAGCATAATGATGAATTGTGAAGCCAGAACTAAAACCATTGAAATGTTGATGACTACCAACAGCACCTCCGAGTTTCTGCAAGAAAAGAAATCAAAATACGACATAGCAATTGTTTAGAATAATTTTACAGTTAACATACGCACTGGTGCAAACAGAACAACACTGCGATTCCCTCTCTAGCAGGCAATCCTGACCCTCCAAGGATACACAACGATTTCACAAGACAACTTGCGACCACCAGCTTTAAAATCGCCATTCTTTTCAACTTACTTGCAGTAACTTCATGTCTGCACCTTCACCTTGTGCGTGCATTGTGGCACAGACGTCATCAAGAACACACATAATACCCGGGGGTCGCTACAAAGAAGAAAGATACACGTATGTACTGCCCCAGTTTCTGGAATAATTCCCTAGACATAGATGCTAAAATAGCTATTCTTTAAAATTTTCGCAAGTACTCGTGCAATTGCATTATAATGGTCCGCTGGGTTTAACCATGTCTCTTGGTGTTTATAAGTAATACTTAAAAACCGAGTAAGACTGCATTACTGAACACAAAAAGCAAACGTTCATCAAGCTTAAAGTAAAGTAAAATAAAGTTTCTTTATTTATACTGGATAACCCTATCAGCTAAACTACGCTGTTCTCCCTAGAGGTCCAGTAAGGGCCATCCCTCATGGGTCCAGTGTTACTGCAGGAGGAAACCGGAGTACCTTGAGAAAACCTGCGATGTTTGGTAGAGTCAAACTGGACAACACTCTTCTCACATGTGACCAAGGTAACTTTACTCAGAAAACTGCGCGTAGCGGGAATCGAACCCTAGTCACAGAGGTGAGAGACACGTGCACTACCACTGTGTCACCAACACCCCTCTACACCCCTTGTAATCTCACCCCAACCTTGTAATTACACCCCTTGTAATCTCAGAAAAACGATTTCTGAGCCCTAGACGGGAATCGAACCCGCAACCTTCTGATGACCGGTGAGACGCTCTAACCATTGAGCTACCAAGACTCAGATGGTGAGCTAAGTTGCAGGTAGAAAGTTGCGGGTTCTCGTCTCGTCGCGCCTAGGGCTCAGAAATCGTTTTTCTGAGATAACGAGCTTGAGGAACGTTCGCTAGTCGTCTAAGACTGCATTATAGACGACAAAATACGAAGCGATAGTCGAGTTATTAGACCCGATAAAGCACGTTCTGGGCGTTTTTTACATGACTTCCAAAAGTAAACCGTTTAAACGGTAATCGACGAATGTAGACTTAGACTTGCAAGTGTAAGTACTGTGAGATGGAGTCCTACCTTTGCTTCAATGAGATCACACACAATTTTATTATTGAAATATTCAATAGGAGTCCATTTGATGCCTTCCTGAACATACTCTTCCTAGTAAATTTAAAATATTATTATGCTTGAGCACAAAAGGTAAACCACGATGCAACCGTTGACTAGAAGATTAACATGACGAACGGCCAAGATAACATACTGTTTGACTGGAGAATGATTATACAGTAATGTTAATAAATCAGTCAACCAATCAATCAAGTAATCAATTAATCAATCAATCAATTTTTATTTACAATCAATATATCAACCCATTTTAAATTATCTTCAAAAATGGCAACGAAAAATCGTTACCTGTTCGGCTTTAAGAGTAAGTTCTATAAAGATCTGCTGTAGCTTTTCATTCACGAAGTTAATACAGAACTGTTCAAAACCATTTCTCTAAAAGGAAGATCGTTCATTGCTTTACGTCGTTAACATAAATCCTTTATAAAAATTGACCAAAAAGATTACTGGACGTAAAATTATAAAATCAAACAAACCAGAAATGGTAAAACAAACAAGCTAACAAACACACGTACAGATAAGTAGATAAACAGGCAAACAAACAAACCCTGCTCCGACGCTCACCTCAAATATTTCAAATCCGTAAATATCCAAAATACCAATGTTAATTTCTTCCTTGTCAGTTTTCATGGCTTTGTTTACACGCTATGTACAAAATAGCACAACATTCAATACGTCATCCAGTTCTTTAAGACATAAAGTTCAGCAAAATTGATTGTTAATTAACAAAGTTTAACTTGTGTGTTCAACTATAGTCTGACTTATGACAAAGTTCATACCTCAACTAAGTAGTCAAACATTCTTGAATACAGTGCTTTTGCTAAAGCGTCTCTGGTGTATGTTGCCTAGAGCAAAAAGAAAGTATTTAAACTGGATGACATCGCTCTCGAAATAAAGACAGTGGAAATATATTGCAAGAAAGAAATTAAATAAATATCCGACGACAGAGCTTTGAGGACGTTGGAGATATGCAGGTAGATTACGAACAAACTCGCCAGAACCAGTACTTAAACGTACAGTTTTTAACCAATCGACAGATTATATCTTTTTCGCGGGAATTTTCATTCTCATCTCGTTTTTGGCTGTGTTGGTGCTGTATTCCATCGTAGGGAGTTCCCAGAAAAAGAGGCAAGGAGTAAGGCATACACAAACACCTCATTCACCATGTCACTCACCCACCTACACACTAAATCACCCTTACTCCACCAACATCACACACACTTACTTGCCAACAACCTTACCCACACCCATCCACTCATAAACACTCACATAAACACAGCCTTTCACTCACCCTCACACACACTACTCACCTAGTCACTAACTTATTCACCATCCCACCCTAACACACAAATACACGCCGACACACACACACTAGCACAAAGACGACTTCCATTTTAGGTGCTGTATTTTTTTCTCTATTTCTCTAAACGTACGTACTTGTTCTACGTTCAAGGTCATGTTGATTATCTCCGATTTTCCACCCCATTTGCTGTCCATCACCCGACTGTAGTAGAACAAAAAGTACTAAGATATATTTAATCCTCGAACGCCTGTTGTGTGACTTTAGTATTTTACTCTGGCTAACGCCAGACGATTTTACTCGCCAAAGGAAGACCCCTGGGCATTAAAGGGTTAATTTTTAGCAATCTGGGGCATGTGTTTGGCAACAAATGAACGGTGTCAAACTCAAAGAAACAGACTTTTTTATGTGAGGATTTTCCTGCAGAAAAATGACTACTTCCGTGGACAGCTTTGTAAGCGTTCATCTTGTTGTATTCCTATGAAAAACGCTACGTTTACCACCAATCGATCATACTCAACTTAGTTTGGAAATCGAATGCTATTACAATCATTTCAGTGAGTTACGCAAAAAGAGTGGAAGTCAGGTCCACCATGGAAAGACTACCAGGAGAATTAAAACAAAAAGCCTGTGCATACAGATAAGTTTTTAAAATCACGGAGAAATGTTTGGGTTTGAGTTCATCTTTTCCAGTACAATATATCCGCTTGCTTCCTCAGGTTTTTACTATTTATCTTTTAATATGTATTACGAAAAATCTCGCAGTAAGAGTGTTAAGGACAGTATTTAAAGTTGACACAACGTTTGTATCTGGATCCGGAGACTCAGTAACAAGATCGTGATAATGCTGAAAATATGTTTCCTCGCATCTTTTGATGAAGAGGGGCAGGGATACCACTGAAGTGTTTGGTACATACATAAAGCGATATGGGCGGGCGCGTATGTGTGCGTAGGCGTACACGTCTGCAGTGCGCATGTCCGAGTACATGAGTTTGAGGGTGTGTTTGTGTGAAGGAGTAAGCAAACGTGTGTGGCGTGGTTATTGATGAATAAGTCAGGGCGTGAATGTGGCTTAGGTGTGGGAGTGTTTGTACGGGTAGGTGTGAGTGGGCGACTGTAAGTTTGTGAATGCCTGCGGGCACCTCCCTGTGAGACGTGTAGGTACAAACGGTTGATATAAATTTTGAATGCATACCTGATCAGTTTTTCTCGAAGAGCAGAGCCTTGAATGCCCAATAAATATGAAGGATACTCTAAATCTACAACGAAAAAAGAAAATACATGTAAAGCCCATTTGTTTTCGTTATCTAACACCGCTTAACACCATCTCGACATTAATTTCTACGTTGGGAGAAATGTTTACGGGCTTTTGTGGAGGAATAAAACACTATGAGTTCACTACAACTTTTCTTACGCATTTCACAACCGAGAGCGTTTATAATTCGTAGCTCATGCAGTGTTGTAGTTTCCTACAGTATGATGTCCCTTTTTTCGCAACACATCTCGGCTGGGTCTTGAAGAAGGCTTTTTCTACAAAATATATGCGCTAAAAATAACTCTTTCAGCTTTTTATGTTCCTCAAGGTAAACTCCCACTTTACTCTGCCGTACTTTGTCAATGTTACACTTGAAGCTACTCACATTCATCATTCTCTGGTCGAGCGTAGTTTCCCTCTTCGACAAAAGCGATGTTTCCCAAGTGTAAAATGCCAGCAACTAGCTGAAACACTGCAGCCTGATCTTCAGGTGGAATCCCCATAACGTCCATTGCAACCTAAAGGGACCACAGAAGACCATCGATAAAATTTTAAGCCCGGGCAGACAATACAACAGCTCAACCAAAACTGAACTTTTTTATCTTGTAATCCCAACATAATTTCCATGCGGGAATTCTTCGCGAGCCTGGGCTGTAATTTTAGGCCATACTAATACTGTCAAATAACTTCTTGCATTGTTACAATTGTTCAATGATATTATAGTATCCTGCATATATTTTCAGATTGATCGTATAAGCAGATATGACGCTCACGCGGTCTACTTCAGGTGTGTTACCATACAGGACTTACTCTATTTGTGTTCAGCATTAAGTATTTCCATCATTATTATCATACCGTGACTTCTGCTTAGGCAGTACATATACACATATGTATATATGACGAACCTGCACCCTAGCTCACCTTCTGAGTCGTGGTAGCTCAATGGTTAGAGCGTCTCACTGGTCATCAGAAGGTTGTGGGTTCGATTCCCGTCTAGGGCTCAGAAATCGCTTTTCTGAGAGAACGAGCTTGACGAACATCTTCTAGCCGTCTTACTCTATTTCACTAGAAGTACCTTTCAAAAAACTGCTCGGTTCAATCATTGTCGTTCGGAAAATTATTTCTTTTAACTACAGACTGTCAACAGGCATTGGCAGCGAGGAAAAGACAAACAAACTGTAAATTTATTAGGTACCCTTGTCTCTTCGTACTCCTTGGCGTCATCCGTACCGTCCACGGTGTACGTTCCACTTTGATTGAGATAATAAAAATAACTAGCATCTTGCACACCAAGCATTTCTACAGAAAAAACAAAGAAAAAGAATACGAAATTTATCAAAGCACATGACTACCACATCACACTAATAATTTCAAATACACTCTCAGTTCAAGCACATTTAATATTCTTTGCACCCCAACACATGGCTTAATTTCAATCGGGGATCCATCCCTCTGAACATTGAGCAAAACTCATTCTCGAAAACAGTACTTGATGGATAGCCAAGTCACCATAATCCTGTGAACGTACATTTCTTTGATTTGCATGTTCATTCTTGGCTCATCAGTATAGCCCTTCAACAGGCAGATTCCTTTAACTGCCAATTCTTTTAAGGGCAAAGGTTGTTAGGTTCCAGATAAAACTGCACAGCTTGCAATGTGCCGGTCTTACTCCAGTCGTTAAGACTCATTTACTCGATACGACTGCCGGAAACAATTCTTCACCTTGGCCTATGAACGCGATTGTTCTTTCAAGCGACAACTTAGGCCCATGATTCGTGCGCAAATTTTGTAATGTGTGAATTGGACGCATTATGACGAACATTTCTATATGACAGTCAGAGCGTGTAGATTAGCCTTTTACAAGGCCACGAAATCTGTATCCATGGATTTTTCAAAGATAAATTATTAATTTTTATTCCCCTAGCGTGGGACTAAGCTCTTGAGGGCTGTATCCCCTTTTCCATCTCTGCCTATACCCCTAGAGCAGTTTTTCACAAAAAGAAAAAGGTCTTACCTTTATCCTCATCGGAGCTGCCAGCACAAATCTGATAGAACACATGAAAGGATCGTTCACCAGGATTCTGCAAAACAACTCTGGACTACAGAGGGTGAAAGTAGATATTAATCAGTATCAGTTACTTTGAATGCTTGAGACAGGATAAGAAGTGCAATGAATTGATGGATCCTAACTGGTACGTCTACTCAGTAGCATTCAGAACGACAGTAATTTACCGTTGTGACCTGAAACAAGAGAGCATTACCGAGTGATCTTTCTCTTTATTTTAAAACCGACTTAGTACGAAGCATTTCGTAAGAAAAAAATGATAAAATAATGTGAAAATTAGATTTAATGCATATGCAAATAAAAGCGCGTTTTCCTTTGAAAAGTTCAAAAGCGGGCTATGTTTCAAAGCAAACGAATGTACGGCAATTTAAAAATGGTCTATTCAAGCCGTGTGCTGTGTTTTCAAAAAGGCAGGCTTTTTTGTTTCCTCGGTTAAATTAAGATTTACAAAAGACAATGTGTTACCTTTTCTAACAGAAAGTTTGATATCTTTCCGCCGATTGGTTCCCCTCCTCTGGTAAACTGAATTTCAACATACTTCCCCTGCAATGTTCATTCATAAATACGTCACCTTAACTTTTGGATATATAGATATACTTCTCATATCTTTGACTTCATATAACTTCTTATATCTTTGACTATGTATATACTTTACGGTTTCATACTCTATATGTATGCTAAAATGCAAAGTTAATACAAAACGACGTACAAATCTACTTGAGTTGTTGTTCCTGACTGTCTTTGCATTACCGAAAGCTTCCAACAATGGATTTGATTCAAGGATGACATCTTTTACTTTCTACAGCAACAGATGACAAAATGTTAATTTGCATTGCAAAACAGTGTCAAATCGCTAAAATTCTGGCTTTGCGTTTTCTGAACACAGCATGATTGGTAGCGCAGTAAAATAACGGACTGTTAAGAAAAACTCTGAGCTCCAAATAGGACTCAAATCTGCAACCTTTTCAATGCTAGCTAGATGCTTTAACCTTTGAGCCACTAAAACTCAGATGGCAGAGCAAAGTTACTATCTAACTGAAAATTATTGTCAGCTAACAGCTTGCAGCCCAGCAACTCACTGCCAAGTGGCTCATCCCAGGGTTTAAATATCGTAAGTAACTTAGCTCTGGCATCTGAGTTCTAGTGCCTCAATGGTAAGAGTGTTTGACTAGCATTCAGAAGGCTGTGGGTTTGAGTCCCATCTGGAGCTCAGAGTTCTTCTGAGTCCATGGCATTCCACAGTTCAATCAGCAAATTTTTCCTAACACTTCAATAAATTTCTTGCAAGCTTTCTTGTAGCTGTTTCTTCTGTCATTTCTGGCAACAACTACTGCATTTTCTTTCCAGTGCTAACCTGAACATTGGGTCCTCCACCTGATACTTTTGCCAAATAACTCATAATGAACTTTGCACTGACAGTTTTGCCCGCACCACTTTCTCCACTGTAAGAAATGCATGTAAAATGTAAGCCATAAAACAAAAGATCTACGATATGAGAGGTCATGTTAACTGCAGCATTACGCACATTTCAATGAATTAGATTGTGATATGAACAAACATAATATACCTAGCATAGCCAAGTAAATAATTAGAAACTCTGATGTTTTTGCTTAAAAAGTTTTGAATCTAACTTGAACTGTTACTGCTCATAACCCAAGCCTAAAGGTCCAACAGAGAGGTCATAGCTCAATTGTGCAGAGATTGGGAAACACACCTTAGTGGGGGGTGTGGGGTAAAGTCCCCCAGTACACAGAAGATCTGGAGGTCTGGGTGATTGAAAATAAGGGATTTTACAGCACCTTTGTTCTGCAAAACCTAAGACAACCAAAGTTGAAGAAACATCATTAACTTTCTTGTTTGTTTGGACTAGGAACCACAGATTGAGGTCCAGGTATGTCTGATGGAGGGTCCATGAAACCACTGGACCTCTTGCCAGCTTGCCACTGTCTTGAACCACTTAGAACCACTGATGATGTTATCTACTGACAACTTGCAAATGGCATCAAGGTTTTATGGGGTGTGGGTGCTACTGATATTCCATGCTTGCAGACAGTAGCGCTTATTATGGGATACTCCATAAACATTTTGACTCTTAAAGGCTAGAAAGTGCTCTAATTTTTTTTATGATTTATTACCCAATATAGCTGAAATCATATCACCAAGGTGAAGTAAATTTTGTTATAACTTATCCTCCAAAAAAAAGTAAAGAAAAGGTTATATTTATCACTTTTATACTTTAAAATCAATAACTTATTCATCATAAGTAACCTGTCTTCAAGTATCGGTATGAAAGGGTGAAGTTTAAGGCTTGGTTTAGTTGGTTTGGGATTTTTTCCCTAATATATGCCCAAGAAGTCTTGGCAGCAGACATTTCATGGGAAACTACAACGAACAGTACCTGATAATAACACAATGGCTTTCAATATCAATCAACATGTTTCTGAACATACTGTCTGCTAAAGCATAAATATGAGGTGGATTCTCATATGTTGCCTGGATAAATACAAACAGAAGAAATTGGGGATCAAACATAAAATGTTAAATAAATACTGGTATACAGCTGAACCTCAATTATCTGGACTCTTTGGGACAGTGTCACATAAAATAAGTTAGTCTGGATAACCAAGACTGTGGTTAATTGAGATTATGAAAATTAATAATTAAGTTATTCACAAAAACTGGGACCATCAGATACAGTCTGGATAATTGAGGTTTGGCTGTACATGATTACCAATTGGAATATGTTACTAATAAATATTTTAGATACCAGGATATCAGCTTCTGGTATCCTTCCTTGAAATCTAGTATTTCATCTTTATTGAATACCTAGTATTTGAATATGCAGTATCTAAACATAAAGAAATACTATAGTAACTATTCATAAACACCGTTTTTTGGTATTCGTCCTATCAACAGCAATCCTTCATGTTTTGATGAAGATATGGCCAAACTTTTAGAATCATCTTAGTATGTTAATAAGTACATCAGTTTAGTATACAAGGGGGAAAGCAAAAATTCTAAATTAAGGTTATGAAACTACCACAGCACTAAAGGTACAGAAGGAATTTTTTTATCAATGTAAGTTGTTATAAATGCACACTTGTACTATCTACAGTAGCAGCTTATTTGCTGATTTAATTGGACAAATTATCAACGAAATATAACAACATCTTTATACATACAGCTCCTTGATACTGATAGATTTCTTTTTCTGTGAAATACGACAACTGCTTAAATGGATTAACAGCAATAAGAACATCACCAATATATGTCTAAATTTTAAACATAGTCAAAGAAACATCCACTTGCATTGCAAAAGTGTACTGACCTATGGACTGTATCAAAGAGCTTCAAAATATACAAACAAAATGAACTACTATAAAATAGGATGTCAATGAGAAGATACAGTCTTTCTAATCTGACACCTTTCCTCTGCTTAACAGAGTTATCTATGTCCAGTTTTTCAGAAGGCAATCAGTTCAACCTTTCCCTGGCAGGATGTCTTGCCTTCAAAAGTAAATCGTCTGGCATTAGCCCAAGTAAAATGTTGTAACATGTATTCACAATGTTGGATGATGTTGAATAGCCATATTGCATCCATTTTGCCAGGGCTTGATGCCAAATGATTTCAACCAGCAAAGGGAGATACATATATCTAGCCATCAGAGGGTTAAGAACAATCTTCCTTACCCTTTGCTGGCCATAGGCACACTCTGATATTTTACTCTGGCTAATACTAGACAGTTTTACTTGTCAAAGCAAGATATCTTGTTGTCAAAGGATTATACTGGATTAGTGAAAATATTGTGTAGAAATAATTCTCAAGATGCAGCTTAAAAATGATGAAATTTTTATGACAGACTCTGAGAGAAGTCAAAAGGACTTTTCAAAACAAAAGTTGAGCTTGACTGATGAATGAACACGTACAGATCTAAATAGCTCAATGACTTGTAATCCTGGATCAAGTTAACCTTCCATCGAACCACTGGACGCAGGCGTCTGCCTGAATGTGGAAGTTAGCCTCTTAAAATCGGATGATAATTTGGATGTATGGAATCAAATATGTTTTTTGCACTTAAGGCTTACTATATTCCATAGCACGCTGAAGGGGTTTAGACTCAAGCTCAAGTCCTGCGATTCCAAGGATGCTTTATTAATTATGCTTCAATGCACCTCACTGTAAGTTCTTTGCTGTTTGCATAGCTTACAGTAACATGAAAACTATCTTGAAAGTTTTTAAAAAATGACTCGATTAAGCCTTGTTAGCATAACTGAACATATGTTTAACAATATCAAAACTGAGGGAACAAAAGAAAAGCAGCAGACAGTTTAGCAAGACGCGAACAAAGAGAGTTGAAAATGACTTTCATGTCCGGTAATCGCAAATCATAACATTGTTCACACCCATTGAATTTGATAAGTGGACAATGTTTACCACGTTTCATATACGAGGAACCAGATATAGTATAAATATCAATTAACAAATATCAAACAATATACCACTCATTTTCAAAGTTATGTTCAGGAAAGGATATCGGTCCAATCGTTGTTTTTGAGGTGTCGAGATTTAAAATACTTCTGGTTAATATGTTGAATTTCAAATTATTAAAATAAACCTGGAACTCGACCAGCGAAAAGGTTTTCGATGACACTGTCACGAGCACTGCTGCACTTAGAATGCAGGCGATCAGTATAAAGGATTTAAAGGATACGTATATCAAATCGTCCATGAACCGCTTTTTTAAATTGTCAACAATAGCGGATTCCTGAATTTTTGGTAAAAGGACCATATCTTCGACGCCGCTGGACTTGGCATTTCCTTTACTTTGCCAGTGATAGTTAGCCTTAAAGCAAGATAAATCACTTTGAAAAACACTGCAACAAAAAAGTACGAAAGATAAACCATTCTCCCAGTCAGTATCACGAACAAATGACTGACATGATGGACTTCTACAGATTGTTTTGAGTTGATATTATGAGATATCGGTTTCATCTTTAAGACAAGCGAGCTTTCTTGGGTGGAATAAAATCCAGGCTTCTATAAGTAAGCATAAGTACCGCTCATTTCTTTCACTTACCATCCCGAGGACTTAATAAATCCGCTGAGGTTTTGCAAAACAGGTTAATCGAAGCTGAAGATGAGAAAAGCGGCTGACATTTTCGGCGTATATCTTCCAACCTGTAACTCGCAAGCGGAAGCCAGACAACAGGAAGTTGCCAAAGTCAGGATCAATACTTACCATATATGGTTGTGAAGATATATGGACCTTAATGGGCGTACAAGTGGTCATGAGTGGATTAGTTAAACAGCTGAGGCGCATTTCCTGAACTTTTGGATTACCTTCATTTCCGCCAGAGAAGATTTACTTACATATTACATAAAAAGGGTGTAATGCAAACTACTTTAGCAAGGCTTTCTCACTGGAGTGACGCCATGCTTTTTGTATATACTAATTTTTGTTAGACGGTTTAATCGAACCTTTTGCCGTTTTGGAGATGCATTTTCGAAGGATTTGAGCAGAGTTCTAGACCTCGTGATGTTGTTGAGACATGTGAAATATCTGATGTACGTTAGGACTTAGATACTAAATCATGTAAGTCTTAGATGGTAAATGGGGATTGACCTGTTTTTGCCCTAGGAAATGGGACCTGCGTCTCTGGGACTGGGATTTGCTCACTGGAATGGAAGAAAATGATCTTCAGGAAATCTTCGCGAGCCTTCGGATCATTCTTGTTATACTTGAAATTACAAACTCGATTAAATAATGCGGATGTGAAGAGAAGAGAACTGGTATGCATAACACTGAGTTTTTCCCCCCCGAATTTTACTCGTGGAAATGGGATTTGGACGCTGGGAAGTGGGATTTGGAAAAAAAATTGGGCTGGGAAGTGAGATTGGTATCCCCCAGGATCCTCTAAACGTTTCACTCTCTACGAAGGCTCTTTCTTTCGAAACGTCAGGATTTTTCTGCATTTTCTGCATTTTCTCCAACCTTTTTGCTATTTATATGTCATTCGCACTGCTCGCGAGATCAGTTGCGACTAGGATTTTACGAAGAGAGTTCAAGTGTCACGAGAAAATCAAGGGGTTGCTCTCCTTTAAATTTTCGAATACTTAAAATCCGAAAACGTAATTTCCTGCAGTCTGGGAACAGTTTTACACAAATATGAAGATCTATAAAGTAGGATTCGTCGTACAGGACCATAAAAAGAAAATCCTCGTCTTTCAGATGATTAGTGTCCAAATACATAACAAGCAAATATTGTGCATGTATTAGACAATAATGATCCAAACAAATTCCATGACGTTTTTATACAGTTTTATTATTTAATTATCTCTAGTAGTATTACTTTTTTATCGGTGATTAGATATTTACAAAGACAGAGGGGTTGTACAAGTTCCCGTTCCCCCCTGCGCACGGTATTCTATTTTTTAAAATAGTAGTTATCAAATATCTTGTCGGAAATCATAATCGTGTATAATTAGAAATATGATTGCCCAGAAAATAAAGTCAAATAAACTAGTTTATAACGACGAAGCGTCAAATTAATATTTTCTTTATCTATGATACTCCGAGTGACGAACCATACCGGACAAGTAGAGAAAACTCTACTTGGCCCGGCAGGGATTCGAACCCGCGACCCTCGGTTTACTACTCCGATGCTCTTTATTATCACTATTATTTATCATTATTCTCTACCCGAGTTCATTCTTCTACTTAAGCCATTTTCTTTATTTCTTTATTTGATCATCACATGCCCTTGTTCAAATTCATTCTCCGACTCTGGGGCATCAAATTATTAAAGCGATTTAAAGCGCTGTGGAAGGCAAATTTCAGCATAACAGAGACGGTGAAAGGGGTTGCTAATTACCAAAAAACCCATTATCGTACGAGCAACTGACATCCTGATCGAAGGCCCTTCGTTGGAGGGAAACGTTTCACCCGAAACATCAGTTGCTCGTTAATGTGCTTTCTGGCAGTAAAAAACGATTTAACCGTCTCTGTTTGAGAAAAAAAACTGCCAGCGTAGCACTCCGTTTATATTACTGCATAACGTCGGATGCGGATGACGAGTTTGCTCACTGGCAACTACGACATACCCAGTACTACCACTGGCAACTACGATATGCACAGTATTTTCTTGCTCCCTCTAGCGTAGCCCGTCCTATCTTGCGTTTTATGAGTCAATACTTTATACATGTAGAACATTGACATAGCAAAACAAATATTCAAATCAACATTAAGTTTGTATCATGCTTGAAATGAATGACCTGACTTTGCGGAAATATTAACGGTTAACGTGGAATGTGAACGGCAACATAGGGCAAAGAAACTATCCGGATCAAAAATGAAATTAGATTGAGATTTACTTCCGATTACTCAGTCAAAACAGTAACGACCACCTGCATATATGGAGGAGGGGTACACATCATCCGCTTATCAAAGCTTCGGTCTATTATGTTGCTTAAAAAGATTTGGAAAATATTGGTCGGTCTGGTATTAAAATTTGAACATTTTTGTGTGTGACGCAGGTTGTAGCATCTTACCAAGTATTAGCTCCAAATTCGGGCAAAACGAATCTTTCATAATGATTTTTATCACAACCATCTCTGGGTATCATCAGTTTCACTCAAGGGCATTTTCTTTAACCCTCTCAGGCGGTTTCTATAGCCAGCTGAAGTGACTGATAGGCGATATGTTGTTCCCACTCCTCCATGCCAGAAAGCCATAGTTTTTCCTATATCTACTGTCATTTCAATAGTAGTAATGAAAGATATTGTGCACATAGCCTTTTCTTCTGTCCCTATGAAGCCACTATTTAATATTTTGAAATGAAATATCGATGATGTCATACCCTCGGTATTCAAGAAAGAAGTAGAACTTTTGTTGAGACTTTTAAATTTAACTGAGCCATCTATTTACCTGAAATTTACCTGAAAGTAGGGAAAATATTAACATTTATCGTTTTCCGACATAACCTACCGTGGCGTCAACGATCACGAAAATGGAGACCGACTGCTGCACTAAAAACAACGCAGTCACACTGACTAATAAAAGGTTTATTTCGGAATTTTGTTGACAAAACCTGAAAACATTTCATCTTGTCTAGAGTGTAAGATGAAAAAAAACGCAAATAGGTTCTTGCATGTTATCGGTGAGTAAGTATTCCAAGCTGTTCGTTCGTAACTGTTCAAAACCGGTTACCAGTCGCGAGTTCAAATCTGAGGCGTGGAAAATTCATGCAGGTTTTGGCGTCATTCGATTATTCAAGGAGTCACTGACTTAATAGCGAGCAATGTTCGGTCACATTTTTGCTGACCGTGTGGATCGCGTTGCGAAACAACGGCGAGTGGATGTTGTCAAAGAGCCAGGTTCTCATTTGAATGAACATCATAACTTAAAGACGGTTTTTCTTTAAAAAAAAAGAAGGAATATTCAGCCTTCTCATCATCAAAAGATAGTCTTTCTTTTGGAAGAGTCTCCAAACGAACCATGAGATATTGTGTGGGAAAATTATTTATCATTAACATCAACCCGTCTTACCCACCGTCGTACCATTAATGTCCTTGTTTTGAGTCATGGCGCGCCCACTCGTGCCCAGATAGTGTCAATAAAAGATCACCCGTGGTGACAACCTAGCTACAATCGAGTGTCCAGGTTTTGCACCATAAAAGGTAATTTTTCAGCTTACGTTCTAAATATATCAGATCAAAGAATTTACAATTTTACTTGTTAAGTTGCCCATTAATAACAAATAGTTTTGTATGAAATACTTCTTTGTGTCTTTATTAATGCAAATAAAAAAAAGTTTAGGTTTAAAATCCTTAAAAAACAGTTAAATCTTCCAAAAACGACTTGAATATTATGCCGGACAGACATCAAGCATCGTCGTCTTTAAAGTTTTTGACTTAGTATTTTGGCAATCCTGAGTTAGTGGGTCCTTTTCGTACACGGAAATGACGGGGGGAGCGGCTCGTTGTTGTCATGGCGAGACAGACACGAACATACATAGGCGTCACTGCCAACGACTTCAAGACAAGATACCGAAACCACATCAAATCACTGAACAAC
>JBAHVQ010000017.1:1629828-1659719 GCA_036872915.1 Nanipora kamurai
ATATGTTTATAATGATGTTCTCCAGATTGTGGTTTTCTGGTAACAATTTATTTGAGGTTATCTAATATTTACGGCTTGTCGTTACACCGTGTTTCATGCTTTCGCAATTTTAGTCGTCTGATAATTGCGAACGCATGAAACATGGTGCAACGACAAGCTGTAAATATTAGATAACCTCAAATAAATTATTACTATATATATATACACACATACACAGCTAATTCAATTAAGGTTGTACCTTAGAAATCTAAAATAGGAGCCCGAAAAGGATCATGGTAGAGCATGTGCGGTTTCCCGTTTAACGATGATTTTTGAAAATTAGCTATGTAAGATGAACTGGAAATCACCCTCTCCCATGATACCTCTTGGGCTCATATTTAAGATTTCTAAGAGACAACCTTAAGCATCGAGTAAGAGTTATTGAAACTAGTTACGTTTTGGGGAACAGCCGCTACATATATGTGTATATTAAAAAATCCACTACAGCTACATATTTTAAGGCAAGCCAAATACTATTACTTGCTCTACTTATGCGGTATCGAGCACTCTTCTGCATTTCGTAAACCAAAACTCGCTCATATGTATATGTACATATACATACACATATATTTGAAATGTGGGCCGGTGGCAGCGGGATCTCTGGTGGCGCACTGGTGCGAGAGGTGTTCGAAAAGACAAATATGGCCGAATGTAAAAATGCAGAAAGTGGTCGGATTCCAGCTACTCGAAGACCTGACGGGACATGGAGAAAAGCAAGACGAGTGAAGGAAGGATACGTACCTCCGGATGAAGCAGAGAAGTACGAGAGTAAGGGAAAACAATGGTTGAACAGCTTACCTACATTGCCTCCAGGGGCATCTGAAGATGGCGATCCGAAAACTGTCAAAATGAGCAAGAACCGTAAGAAGAACGAAAGGAAAAAACAACAAAGAAAAGAAAAGAAGGATCGAGAAGAGGATAAAGATGATGGGTTAAAAAATGACGGCGTTGAGGACATAACTGTGTCGCTATCTGGTACATCCATGTTGACACCGGCTGAAGAGCAACCAATGTTGGACGACGCGGTTAAGATTAAGAAAATTAAAAACTTGAAAAAGAAACTACGTCAGATCGAAGAACTTCAGACAAAAATCGATAGCGGGGAACTAAAAGAACTGACGAAAGAACAGTCGGAGAAACTACAAAGGAAAGATGATTTGGAGAATGAACTCGAGAGACTAGAGGCACTCTAGAGTGGACCAAGATCTTACAAGCGACATGGCAGGAATTTCATAAACTGGTCCAGCATGGATTGCTTCTGTCTGTAAATGCATAGCAGGTACCTGAAAGTTGCCTAATCCTGGACAAAACCGTGTTTGCAGTAATATTATGCAAGCACAGGGAAACCCAGAGAAAGGATCTTTTCTGCACCTGTCAATTATCAGGAAAATTATTTTTTCAGAAGACAACCAAAAAACCCCTGACTTATACTGCATTGAAGAATGACTGTGAACATGCATCATCAGTGGTGTACGAAACCTTGTAACGTAAACATGTAGTTGGTAAACTGGCTGTCTTGCCCAATGAATAATAAAATTGATCAATCTGATATTTGTAACGGTAATAATATTAGTTATCAATATGCTAATATCTCCAGTAGGTCCCCAATGCTGAACTGCTGGGAATGAACAAATCAATTACCTATTTGATCATGCTTTGTGACTTTTTGGTTGTTAAACCCAGGATGACACCCCTCCACTGATAATGGTCATTGTACACAAATGTGCATATTTATGCATCTTGCAGGTTTCTATCACAGCATATCAAAAACAGCAGTGATGTATTTGTTTTGTTTTTTAATTTATCAGTAATAATGTACTAACACTAACTATTATACAATCATAAAAATACATAGATCCATATTTTAAAAGATGTTCAAAGCTTTCCATTTTTCCCACATAGTCTGAAGCTGCTTCTTCACCTTGGTTTGCTCAAAAATATAGTCTATACTGTCATAACTTAAATTCCACAAATCCAGTTTGGTCATTTTATATAATCTTGCTGCAATGGCATATTCTTCTGAAAGCAATGAAGAAAAAACTCCTTTGTCATCAGTCTGAAAATTAATTAGAGAAAGCTCTATGAAACAAAAAGTCTGAATGGTTTGATTAAACCTTATTCACACTGCTGAGCTTGCTATGTATCATGGGTAGTCCCAGACTTCCCAGGGGTGACACAACCAGTTTGGCACTTAATTTGAAATTCCAATTTTAGCCAAGTAACACAAATGTGATCCCTGTGGAGACTGGAACCACGCACATTGCACAGGGAACTTAGTACTGTGAATATAGTCCATTCTGGATGTAAAATTATTTGCCTATAATCTTCCAAACCATATTTGTCTGAAAAAGGTCTGTTTCTCAGATAGATTAAAAATAGATTAAATATTGCATTACTGTGAAAAGTGCCATAAAACAATGCCCAGTTATTGAAGTGTATGGTAATTAAGTTAACTCTGGATTGGTGAAGATCTTGTGAACAAGGGCTAGAGAATTGCTTTTGTACACTAAAAAATCACCTGGTTCCCAATGCCACAAGCAATCAGATTGGTGTTTGATAATCATTAACTTTCTCAATTTTGAAACTTTTGTGGTATCCTGTTGAGATATCGAGCTTGTAATATCTAGTATCCAAATTTAACTGGATATAGTGATACTACAAATCTCATGCTTTGATTCATGTTTATTTTATATCCTATCAAAATATTTTGTTCCAATTTGAATATTTGAACTCAACTAGTCAACCAAAGTAAAAAGAACTACAACTTACAGCAGATTAAGAAATAATCCAGAATTAATTATGTTAAATGTCCTTTGAATAACTAGCCATGGTACATTCAAAGGGTACCGGTGATCAACAGATTCACCCACATTTTACCTGAGAGTTTTTCCTTTCATGAATAAAACAGTCAAGTGTGAAAACCAGAATAAAATTTATCATCTAATGATGGTCAGAATGTAAATAAAACAGGTTTCCTTAGTTAAGAATTAAAATTCCAGTATTTTACACATTTCGAAAGACTTACACAAATAATGATAGGATGATTGTTCATATGCCAGAGTTTGAAATGGTGATCTTCATATGAGGCTACTGTTTGTCCTTTTATATTAGATGTCAGACATAACTCTAACCAAAAATAGAATGAACTTTGATTAGTACATTAAATAATAATTATTTGACAAATCTGAAGTTTTAGTAGGATTTAGTTATTTTCACTATTGGCCTTACAGTTCATGGGCTAGAGCCAGACTGTCTTTAGGAAGCAGCTGATGGAAATTATCGACATACTGTAAGTAGCAAAACTGAGAGGGGTGGGGGAGTTGTTGAATGTCAGTTATTCTAAAACTTACTCCAGAGCTAATGAAGTGAATGTTAAAATAAGCAACCACAAGTAGAAAACTGCTTTATACCAAAAATATGGGGAACATATTGTAGCACAGGTGTAGAATTTTGTTACTGCCTGGGGGGGCAAAACTCAAGCAGACAAAAATATGACCACCGATAATTTTGCTGCACGCAACACTTGGCATCTTTTTGTACTTCAAAACTAGGGCCCAGTCTACTAACAATAGTAAGTCTTATACGTGGATATGACTTCTTCCTAATTTCTGCATGATTCCTTTGGGCAAGAAAGAATAATGAAACAACAAGAGTTACATATATGACCTTAACCAATGACCCAATCATTCGTCAATGCCAGTTACAGAAAAATTCCAGTGGTTAAGTCCCATGAAAAAGGATTTTCACGGGGCTGAAGTCCTGGAACCCCCCAGACTCTATGCCTACGTTTTGCAGCCCTATTAACAACCATTTACCTATAGGAATCTTGGAGTTCAGCATTATGTGAACCAATTCCTGATCTCCTCCTTTGTCTGGATAAATGCATGTTCCATGACCAATACGATCAGGATGCAACTCTAACAACTGTTTAGTTTCAACACAATTGGGGACCTGAAAAATATTGATATATCCTTAATTTCTTATGCTTTGGCAATATAAGCAAAATGGTACAAAATAAGACTCAACTTTCAGCTGTAAATATCTTGTTTCCAATTAATTTAATTTAGTTAATTTACAATAAGGTTTACTGTTGCTTTGTGATGTTCTAGTGTGGTTATTATCAAGGTATAAATGACCTAAGGGAGTCAGGTTTAATTGCAACAACTGCTGTTCAAGTGATTATCACAATAGCAGTATGTGTACACCATACCTCAGCAACATGCAGGGTCAGCTTCAATCCCAATGATTTTGCTCGAGATAAACAAGGGATGAATTCTTTGGCACTGCCAACCTAATTAAAAAGAGTATTACCAATATGTAATCTTTATTGGTTACCAGATAGTGCATGATTTAACAGAGCAATTCTCATTATGTAAAATATTACTTTGAGATGTGGATTTTTCCCAGAACAGTCTGCTTATACCTGAACTGTATGCACCAGATAGGTTTACATTATGCTGCATGCCTGAATCTAGAGAGTTCTGAGGTTTTACACAATTACTGTACACGTACATACTAGATACATAAGTATGTACTGTGCAATCACATTTACAGGCGGTTGTGACACTATTACTAAATTTATTGTATTACAAATTTAACAGGGTCAGTGTTTACATTTGGATCACCACTTAAATCAATTCCAACAACCAGTCCATTAAACTTTTCTCTGTACTCAATGGCAAGATCCACTGTATTTTCAGCTTCTTTGATGCTTTGATTTCTGTCTATTGACAGAAGAAACCTTAGAAAGGTAAGAGATACTGAAATGTTTAACATTATGATAAACATAATTAGGGTCATTATGGGTAACTACCCCAGGTACCCACCCACCTGGCATTTAAGCCAGACAACAGTAAAATGGAAAATGACCACCAAAGGTTGAACAATGTGTTAATGCATTTATTTTAAATTAATTAATTAGTAAGTTAATTCACTGTGTGCTACTGGTAAATAGCACTTTGTGCCAAGCAACACAACCCAGTTGACAGCTTAGACCAAAGAATACCAGGGGTGAGAACAAGGTTTGCTGCCCATACCATTGAACACTGAAACAGACAGCAACGTCTGAAAGCCATGAGACCAGAACAAATGATGATGAGCCCAAGGTATCATTATATATTACAAGTGTAAAATGCAAATAAGAAGATATATTACAACCTTCAAGTTTACGTACCTTACAATGATATTTGTTTTTCTGGTTGTTTCAACAATGGTTTTCAGTACAGTCTCAATGTAAGTTCTTTTAGTCATTTCTATAGAGTTATGAAACAAGAGAGAAATTCACTGGCTACAATTCATGTAAATGACCTTCAATAACAAAAAATTAACAAGTTAATAAAAAAAAAAAAAATGAAAAAGAAAAAATAGCATCAGTGGTAGCTATCAAGTTCTCTATATTTGCATCATGCACCTTACCTTGTTAAGTGACTGTACAAAATAATTCAGACAATATGCAAATTAACATATTTTATTGAGAATTTGAAATCTTTTTATTGAAGCTAGGATGTCTGCAAATGACTTACTGTTTGCTTCGTTTGCTCTTGGTGTACTTCTTAGCTCTAAATAATAAACACCATCTTCATAAAACTCTTTAATCACATCATTTGTCACCTAAATATACAAACCAACCAGGTGTAACCGTCAGATTATTAAAGGAATTGTGATAAAGTAAAGTCCATGGGCCATAACTTTGCCATACGTTTGGGATTTATGATTGCTTATAACCCTGTGAGCCCCTTCTGAAGCTGTACAGTCTGGATAAAATCATCTTAGAAGAAGCCATAATCAAATGGTAAGAGATGTCCATGGGAGTACAGAGAGGTTAATTTTGGCACACCATTATTTTTCTCTAAATGCTCATAACAAGGTTATACAGGTATACTGAAATTTTTACAGGTATTATATTTTTACACAAAGAAATCAAAGTTCTCGTGATCGACATGTTTATAATAAGATTTTTATTAAAATGTCACACAACGTTTCAACCTGATAATGGGTCATCATCAGGTCAAAGGTTAAAATTACATAGATGCCTTATGTACAATTAAATTATGTAAATTTTTTTAAAAATACAAATCCAAAACTGACTTACCATGTGGTAATAAATTTCCATAAAAACCATTTATCAATATGACTTTCAAATATTTTATTGTTGTACGGTTTATTTTCTTTTAATGCAAATTTATTAGCATTTTGTAATGGTTCTATATAGTTAGCCAGTTTGGGATTGGTATTTTTTAAAAAATTCACATAATTTAATTGTATATAAGGCATCTATGTAATTTTAACCAGTAACCTGCTGTCAGGTTGAAAAGCTGTCAAAAAATTTTAATAAAAATCTTATATATTTAAAGTACTGTATCAGTAAAGAGAAACTTTGCAGCATTATTGTTCTTATGATCCTTTTGACAGGTACCAGTACCAGACACAATTTTATGTTACTCTGGCTTAAAAAGTTTTGAATGTAGCTTAGTATATAATACCAATCATGAACAGTAGTTTTGTAAGCTACATTCAAAACTTTTTGAGCCAGAGTCGAGTAAAACCATGTCTGATTATTCACCTGGCTGCATTGGGAATTTGTTCACATATACCAGTACATCAAATACTATTGGAAACTTGTTAATGATTACATAATTTTATTATTTTTATCACCACATTTAACTATTGAATTAAAATTTAATTATAATTGTGATTTTTCAACTTACCATTGCTAGTGAATGTTGATCATCAACTAATGTATGAATAATTTTGAACATCAAAAAACACCTAATGTGCAAATTTTTTAGAAATTATCAGTTAACCTTTCACCTGTTAGCTTGCCATGGTGTCTTCCCTTGGCAAGCAAAAATAATCATCTAGGACAGGGTGAAAAACAAACTACCAGTATTGTAGGTAAAAGGCCAGTTTGGGGCTTAACAGATTGATTGTAATAGGTTCTAACCCATTAATCCTCAGCTGGAAAGAACTTTACCAGCTAGTTAAAATTTAATAGATGTTGGCCAGAGTGAAAGTTTAAGGAAATTTTGGGGTTAAGGATGTCATTAATTATATACCAGGCTGTGCATTTACCATTTTCCTTTGGTTGGCTAGTACCAAATACAGTAATTCCCGGACTATAAGCCGCAACTTTTTGCCAAAATTCTTTGCTGTGCGGCTTATAGTCCACAAATTACGGTACATTACTTTAGAACAGGATTAGACATGATTGTCAAAGAGTTAATAACCCTTACCAGTAATAATAAGTGTTACATCAAGTAACATACGATATCAGTAAGTTACCAGTGACTTTGAAGAGCATTTTCAGAACATTCTTTTCTCACTGAAAATTACACCCTTGACACTTGTTGCCACATGCATGCAATATGTCACTCAACAACATGTCTGAGGACACAAATAAAATGCATCAATTTTCAAACAAATTAATTATTCATTTTTTCTACATGCAGTGACTAAGGAGACCAGAGGGGTTGTTGCTCTCCTTGTTTTCTTTACAGTTTTTTTCAAAATTGAAAAATTATTTCTCAATGCACTATTGAAATGTTAATTCAAACCATGTCTTCACCCCCATCTCCAATAAGACATCCAATCTCCCCTTGACAGATAAATTCATCTGGCATAAGTGTAATCCAACATATTTAGGGTGTTAGTTTAAAATATTTCTAATAAACCATCAACTGATAAGGCTCTCAACAAAAGTGCTCAATTTTTGTCTTCCTTATCACTACTTTTGTTTCACTTGTAAAGTCCAAATGGAGTTGACCAGCCACTAAATTTACCACTCTAAATCTATTTGTGAACAACCACAGCATTAGTTTACTACTCACTTTTGTATTTTATAGCTCCAAAGGTCCTAGTCTCCACTCATTCTGCAAAAGGCTGAGAGTACTTATATTTCTCTTAAAGTCTACTCACTGTTTCAAAGTTTTTTTCTTATTTCCAGTAATTGAACACTCCCACTCTTTGGGGACTTCAACACCATTTTTTGTCCTTGATTTTTTGTACTCAATTAATTTCTGTACTGTCTCCAAGCTGACAGAACCGTTAAGGTGAGCATGCAGCTCCTAGAATTTTCCAATTCAAAATGTAAGTACAATAATTCAAATCAGGTTGGAATGACTGCAATTTATACACATGTTATCATGCAGGTTCACCCCTTTACCAATGGTTAGTATTAAATATTGTTCACATTAATGGCACAAAAACAAGTTTAGGACTGACAGGTAAGATGCCACTGAAAGAGAGATGCCCTGTTTCCTGGTCAATCTTCTCATGAAATAAACAATCTAGTTCTGTGCAACCAGTGTAACTAGTTGTGGGAAAAGTGCAGGGCCTAAAATTTGCGGTATCCTGATATCCATGGGATGCTAGATTTTAATTTTGGATACTGGACATCACAAGCTCAGTATCCCATTGGGATTCTATACAAAATTAGTGAAAAGTTGTTCCACAGCTGGCTCAATTAATTACAATCTTCTGTACTTTGTGTCTGTATATTTTGCATAGAATTTTGCTACCAGTCTGCATTTTGGTGGAAAATTCCACAAAATTGCAACATGTTGAGAGCTTTGTCTGGGCTTCTGTCTTGCCATAATATTTGAAAATGTATCTTATTTCATATTGCTCAGTTGACGAGAAGCTGGTGTGCTAGTATCCCATTGGATACTCCTGAAAATTTCAAATTTACAGCCCTGCACTGATAGGTGCACATCATATTTTTTCTGGGTGGGGGAAGGCAAAGTATATCTCATCACACAAATGGCTGGTTTGTATATAACCATATATGTTGTAGACTGGCTGGTAGGACTTGGGTGGTGGTGCAACATCAGATTTGTCTGTGGCAGTAAGAGCCCTACAGCCAGCGGTGCTATAACAGTTAAATTCAGTTTCACCTTGCTGGCAGTTACACCACTGCTAGCAAAGGAAACACCTAATCAAACACTTGTTACAATATCTGCAGACACGTTCATCCAACCAGATTGAACAACCATGTGAATAAATTGACTTTCATTAATTGTCAATGCCACATTCAAATGAAACCCTTTTATTGTTGTGCCTGGTGAATGGCAGATTGCGGATGCAAGATGCAGGTTGCCAGCACTTGTATGACAGTTACAACTGAATCGGGATGTTTGAAGTCCACGTAACATAACAATGGAATGGACTTTCCATGAGCGTCATGACTTATGGATTTGACTTATTATCAACATTTGGGCCCCTTCTAAGCCGGTGAAAAATCGCTGGTATAAAGGGACAAATTCTGCTAAGGTTTGTTTTGGCTTGCTCTACCCAGTTCACGTAATGATTTTGTTACCGTCATTCCTTTTGACTTTGAGCGTTAACAGAAGTCGATCGAAAGTTACCAGCCAAACGAGTTATTTCAAGATGAATTGGGTAGCAACAAAGATAAACAAAGTTTAGCCCAATCTGTCTATAGATTAAAGAAGGTTTTCATGATATCTTAAACTGACCGTAAAGTGAATCAAAGAGACACCTTACTTACTACTTTGGGAAGACGTCTCGCAAAAGAAATATCCACCATTTTAGATTTTGATTGCAAGTTTATAAGAACGACACAGGCTACCCAGGATTACATGTAAAATTTCCAATGGTACCATTCTCCCATTCCAGTGAACTCTAAAAAACTCTAAAAAGACTCCAAGGTTCTCTTTTCCATTCTCGTACCCACGGCCTAATCTTAGCTTTAAAAGCAAGCTCTTCTGCGGTCCAGGCCCCCTGCCACCACACCCAACGCTGCTTCACACATCCCAAATGAAAGGAAGTCTGACTTCAATGCATAGTTAGCACAAACAGATCTATTTTTTAAAAAGTTCGTTATCTTTATTGCAATTTAAAACGTCGAAGTGCGACGTAGTTTAAATAAAGATGTGTCTTGACATATTTCTAGTAATGAACATACCGGTACTATCAGTTATTAAGAGAATACCAAAATAAAGCCCTTCTTTTTGTGTTGTATTAATACCTACAAAAATAATCTAATTTATTGGACATGACTGACACAGTAAAAATTATTCTATCAATCCTGTACAAGGGAACTTTGTATCATATAATTTATGCATTGCTGCTCTAATCCAGTACCACATGACATTCACTACCACTCAATAAATTGGAATTGTCAGACCTGCCTTCTTCTGCCATGTAACTAATTTACATTGGCTTAAGCTTGGTATCTGTCAAGGGCTTAACGTTTGCCTGACTAAAAAAACGCTAGAAAACTTTCCTAACTACCGGTATGTGATTCTTCAGAGTGAATGACATACAAAAATGCAGTATCTTAAAACACAGAATTCAAATTTTGGTTCAGAAATCTCTAACTTTCTTCAAAAGTAAGATCTGTAAACACTGCTTCTGTGCTCCATGACTCAATCACATTCCGGTAACTCACAATCACATAACTTTCATCAGCCTTTCTGCCACAAAGGGATGATTAAGATTTTGGCCTAATTGCAATCATCACTAATTAATAATGGATGAAAGGTAAAAGAATATTTTTCATGTGATATCTATACAGCAGTCTACCTGAAATCAAAGATAATTCACTATTTAATTAAATCACCATTCATTAGGTCTGTTAGATAGTTCAGGTTATTTGATTAATATATTAACTAACACTTAAATGAATGTGGCCAACTTCTTCAGACTTTTCTCCAAAATATTGATTTATTTTACAGAACTCATCAATCAAAATCTTCAGATTTATATCTTACATTAGGTTAAAATAAATAGTCAAATTTAGTCATGGAAAAGAAAAGCATGGAAAGTGTTCACAGTTCCCTTGAATTACAATGGATAAATGTGAGAGCAAAATATACCAAAAATAGAGATTCTTTACAATATCAATATTTTGATTAGTGTGAAGAAAGTAACTGCATAATTATACAAAATATTGCTATTATTTAATATTTAAAAGATGGAAGAGGCAGTTGTTCTTAAGAAGGAGATAGCTGATGCATGCATTGGATTACAAGGTACTATTTTCACTGGAAGATCCCAAGTCATTGGTTCAATGTTCATAGTGGTTGGACCTTTCCAAACATTGTGTTCTATATTTTTCTGTTTTGTATTTTGTGCGGAGAGTGTACAAGATATCTCAGCAGTTGAGAGGTGAAATTCAAAATGCAATCTCCATCTTACATCCACTAAAAGATATAAAGAAAAATAGACTATTATTTTTGCATTTTGGAAACCGCAACATCTTTACCAATAGTATGAAAGGTAAAAGGCTTAAAATTTATTAGAAGTTTAATAACACAAAAATATTTTGGTCTATGTGATTCAACAGTTCACACCTTATGATCATCAAGTAGACTGAAAATGTTTCTGTATTTTTTAAACTTTTAATAAATTTTAAACCTTTTATCTTGTTTTATATAATTTGGAATTTCTTTTTTAGCAGTAATGAAAAACAGCCACAATTTCTTTAACAATGCATATAGCCCCAAATGTTACGGATGACATGATCACATAACTCCTAGATCTTTGTCATGGAGTTTTTAGACAAAAACTGCAATTTCAAAATATAAGTACTGTAATAGCTTGGCTAGTAATACGAACACAAAGAGTCACAGCAGATAAAAAGACACATAAAGACATGCTGGGTGATCAAGGTAACCACTTAATATCATATAATTTATACTGATTTACTGGGTAGTATAATCATTATTACAGCATGACTACCAGTAATGTAGCAAAAAGTTGGATACAGTCAACAAAAATTTACCAAATTTACAAAAAAATAATTAGAAGTATCACTCCTACCAATGTCAGATGAAAATTCTGGTGTAGCTGTTATTGGAATTGGAAGTTGAACTTGAATTTTTTTTGAATAAAGACAAAACTCTTGTTGTGTAGAGTATGATGTATGACTATGCAGCTGTTTGGAAGTACTTTTTTTGTATTCATCATGAACATGTTCTTCACTTTGAAGTGTTACTGCCAACTACAAAACAACATTTTTAATTTTTAGTTCATTACAATGTTGGCAGCCCAAAGGGCAATTTACAGTGGTTATAAAACTAGATGCAAAAGTGCTAAATACGGTACACAAAATGGAATATGCTTGTGTTTAACTTTCTGTCCAAAACAATCCAAATATCATTGCTTCTTTTGTATATAAACATATCCTCTTAACAGCATATCATTTTTGCAACCCGATTTTTCATGCAAATATCTTAATTCATAAAGGCAAATTGGGGCTCTTTAGTATTTTACTCTGGCTAACACAAGAGGATTTTACTAGCGTTAAAGGTCTAAATATTTCTTTACCAATTAAAGGGCAAGGCCAAACTTTAGTATTTTACTCTTGCTAATGCCAAACAATTTTACTCCTCAAAGGAACAAGCTCTAATCTTTAGTTTGTAACATTCACAATCTTTGCAAACATCTACAAGCAGATTTTGCTGAAGTACTGATTGATAAGGCCAAAAGTCCACTGCTTGATCCATACTTATCCTTGCTCTAAAAATCTTGCACAAGAAGTCCTGGTAAAACAGAACTTTTACAGAAAAAATAAGTATCTATGTATCTATATGCAACAGTACTTTAATTTTTTTTCTGAGAATGAATTAAAGTAGATGCAGAAAGAATTTACTATCAAATTGTGAAATTATTCAAATTTTTCTGCAGAAGTATCAATAATCCCATTCCTACCTTTGTACATTGGACTTTGCAGTCTCTAAAGTCAAAAATGCCTAAAATTTCATCTCCTATTCTATATGCTGATTTGAATAAAATAAAACATCCTACTTGACCATCTTTGTTCACCACATTATAGACATCTGGAAGAAACAAAGAAAAAAATATGAACTACTGTCAGTGTTTTGATGAATTTAGTGAAAATGACTGCATAATTTAGATTATGGTAACTAATATATACCAGTGTTTTTCTACAATTAGTCATTTCCAAAAGGTGTAACATGCTTTTTAAACTCTGCCAATATTACTTTTGAAAGTCTGCACCAAATACCTTAAATTAAATCACTGAGTACAATAACAATACTTACATTCGCTTTTCTTACATGTGACAGTGGTCAACTTTTCTAGTGCAACATCTAATAGAGATCTTGTTTTTACACTTTCATTCAAGAAAGGATTGGAGGGACATTCATGATTTGTTGTGCAATTGTGTAACTCTTTTAAACCTTAAAAATAAAGGGAACCCTAATAGCAATCATTAAATCATAAAACAGCCAGGTATTGCAAATGGTCCTGAAATATTTAGCTTTAAAATACTTTTGTATATAGATATTTCTTTATTTCAAGTCAGAGAAAATTTGGAAGGGCCACCTTAAAGCAGAAAGAGTTAACTGATAAAGGCTGCAATTGTTTGAAACTAAGACAGCTTATTGTATAACAAATAATTGGACACAATCAGAGTAAAGTTTTAGATGTCCTGTGGCAAGGTTCAAATCACTTACAGAAAATTAATCCATTAATCCTCTGGTTAACATAGCTGAGGTTGCAGAATTTAATTTTCTAAGGTATACACCTTAGCTAACATGGAGGTTGATGGGCTATTTACACCCACAAACCTGAAGCCAGCCATTTTTCACTTGTTGATGAGAACCCTGGGGCAAGCTATAAAGTTAATGAATGAATAGGGCTAATATTATAAAAGGGGATTTAACCCTAGCTTATCATTATAATCATCCTAATCATCCAGATTAGCAAAATAAATCCCCTGAGTTAACTAGTCATTGTCTCCACCCTACTTGGCAAGATGGTGTTGGTCACTGGGAAACTTATATACAATTGAATAGCTAGGGATAAAGATGGTATGTGAAAACAAACATATGACTTATAGATGATTGGCTCAGTACACAAAAATGGTATGCCACTTCAACTATATAAGTCATATATTATAGTATGGCACTTCTATTTCAGAATCATCCTCAGGGTAATATGAAATGATAAATTCTCAATGACTTTCCAGAATATTGATCATTATTCTGCATAGCACATCGAGATTAATAACAGTAGGAGTAAGTTGGGTACACAGATATTGTACTCTGCAAATTCAAATGTTGGGACTGAATAGCAACAAAAAGCTGAACTCACCTTCTAAAACTAATATGCGTACAGGCAATCGAAGCAATTTCGTTGATGACTGAAGTCTTCCAGCCCCCACAGTTATTTTATAACAATATTTTATGGCTAAACCTCGATATGATGGCGGTGAATCAAAGGGAACCGAGTCTTCATAATAGTCTATAATATGATTGTTACAAACATAAGAATGAACAAACCAGTGGAAAATTCCATAAAATTTGACCAACTGAATAACCATTGACGTAAAGCATCGTGGAAATATTTATTCAAGATAAAACTACGCGTTTCTAAAAGTAGAGATATTTTATACATACAAGACTTGGATTCCCCATCCGCTAACTTGAGATCGCAAAACAAAATCTTCGGTTTGGTTGAAAGCAAGCACCGCCCCCGTTCGCCTGCAACAGTAATCAACAGGACATAACTACTAAATTTTTGAAAGAAAGAAACCTATAATTATAACAAGTATGATTTTTGATAAGGAAATGTCGAAAATTGAAAAATGCGGGCAGAAAATACTGACGCACAACATTCCTTCCTCAAGCGTCAACTGTAAGGTGAACTAAGTCGAAGAGACAGTAGAAGAGACGATAGTACAGTATGTTGTCGCGTAACCGTTCAAAGTACATTTTAGCACTTCCAGGATTCTTCCTAAAGCAGGAGTGTAGAAATAAATCACGACATGAAGTCAAGTACTGACCTTTGGAGGGCATGAAAGAGGTTGTAGCGTCCTCGCTACCATCCACCGTGTCTTGCAAAGTCTTTCGACCAGATTCGGGCAGTCGCACTCTAGAGTCATTGATCGTGCATTGACAATGAATTTGAGCGCTCGCCCAGGCAATCGTTTCGATTCCCATGACTTTTCTGCGAGTGAAATGCGAAGTGAGAACGTAGTTGTTGCGTGGTTCACTGCCGCTTGGTGCCGGCCTTTTCGTAGTGTTCGTGAAAGTGATTTGGCAGCGTATAGGTTCTCCAGCGAAATACACGGAACCTCGCAACAAGCGCACCTCAATTTCTACCATTTTGGCAGGCGACAAGCCTCTGAATTGAGGCTTTCGATATTGTTCACACTAAGCATTCTTTCCCACTTGCATGGCGATATGAAATAAGGTTAAATCTGTATCAAATTACGAATACGCGAACTTTGGCCGCCATGTAAGAAATGGTAAACGAGCCACGGGTGTGTGTCAATCAAGATCCCCGGTAGTACCGTTGTGATTAATGGTACCCCAATATGAACTTCTAAAAGTTTCTCCCCCTGATTCCTGGCATCCATTTTCTCAAGTTCATTAAAGTGGCTCTATACAGTTTCCTCAAAAAATGAAAATGCAAAAATAAAGGGGCAATGCCCCCCCACTTTTTGCTGGGAATTCAGTGGTTCAAGCTTTCCTTTGTTTTTATTTTTTGTGATGACCCATCCTAAGAATATATTGAAATGTCTTTTAAGTTTACATAAAAGAGTATTTGTACTTGAATAGCAGTCAAAGTAAAGTAAAAATAGAGCTATATTTTAATTGAGTACATCCATTCAACACACAATAGTTTGGGGTTACTCTTATCAAATCAAATAAATGTGCAAAACAGGTCATACATAAACTAGAAATAGCATTTTTTGGAGTGGGCAGTGGATAAATAAGAACAGAAAATACAATAAATAATTTAAGAAAATTACTCTTCAAAAGTATCATAAGTTACAGCATCATTGTAATTGAAGTGACTTCTTTGTTGTCTTGGTCCTCACCCATGGTATCTAAGGCAAAAGGTGACTTTGTCCAGTTGTTCTCACAAAATGGTTAAAATAAAAATGATTATATTCATTAAAAAAAATTGGGTGAAAAAAGTTGTCCAAAAATTTCTGAACTAATGTTATAACATAAAGGATTTGATAGCCTTGACAAGTCTCCCATTTAAAGCTATACTTACACAAAACTTGGACTTGTTGTCTAATTGTTAAATATAAGTCATGATAATGCATAAATTAGAAAATTTGTGAAATATTGATAAAAAAACCCATTTATATGACTAATGCAGCCAATGAAACCCCTTCTGTGATAATCAAACAGACCTTGGCATCTTGTAAATCCCATAGTACTTGTACCATTTGGTACATGATGCTGAAGTTTCATTTAGCTGCATTAAGCAACAATGCAACTCTAGATTAACACTGCAAGGTCTAAAATTTATACTCTGTTTTACTTATTTCTATGTTTTACAGAAAATCTAATGTTGTAAACTCTCAGGATATTCACAAATTTTGCCATTTTTAAAAAAAGTTTTCATACATGAGATGTCACACAGTTTTTTCTTTTTCAGTCTGGTCCACCTCTCTATAAAATAAAATACAATATGAATAAGTACAACAGGTTTACTTAACAAAAAAAATTCAATCATAATTAATATATGTGCTTCTCATTTAGGAGCATATCGACAATAATTTCTATGCTGTACCACATTTTATGGAGAAGCCAAAAAATTGAATTGACTCACAACTTGACTCTTTTGATCATCAATATTGGGAAACTATGTCAACTGTTCTTAATTTAAGAGGTTTTTAATTGCTAATTTGGTTCAATTTTGGCTAATTTCCTTGCAAATTTAGTGAAGTTCATTGCAAAGTTACTTTTGAACTTTAATATTTTCTTGACTTCCTGTTATAATTTCCTAACTTCCTGTTCTATGTATTGCATTGGAATTGGTTCAGGAAAACAAGCCATCCACAGCAGCACATACCACCGAACAGGAAGTTAGGAATTTAGCAACTAAGTAATGAACTTAAATTAGCAGCACACTGGCAAAAGTTATTACGGGTACATTTTTTTCTGCCGAGTCACTGCTACTTGGGGAAAAATCCATCCATGATGTCTAGAAAACTAAATACCTCAATATAAGCAATTTCCTCTTGCAGAATAATCGCTCTTTGGTATTTAGTTGGCAACTCTGATACTTCTAGGATGTTTAAATTGCTGGTTCTCGCTTTGCTGTTAACGCTGTCTCCATCAGCTTTCTGCAAAGCAAGATCGGAGGACTCAGCCGGCTTCGCAGGAAATAAACTTTCTAAAAATTAAAACGATGCAAAGTCATAATTAGATTTAAGTACACGAAAAAAATCTGTAATTCATATTGCCTTAAATGATCCTACCGAATGGTAATCGTTTTGGGAATTGAATCAAAGGTACGTGAGGCCTGATATTGTGAATACCCCTAAACCAAAACAAAGCAGCCATTTTGTAATAATTTTGGTGATAGCCGAATGGTGCACGAAGAGGAGCCGAACATTCGACGGTGACTCCATGTCTTTTCTCCATAGTACATTTGTACTCACTTATATGTTCAAGCTTGGTTTGTAGGCTAGCTGTTGAACTAGAAAATGATACGCACCATTGTTTGGTTTGGCGTTGGAGGTTTCTTCACTTCTTGTATTGCCAATGCAGTTCGGAACATACCTGTGTTGAAGAAGCCCAGTTTTCATTTAACAACCGTAGGAATTGGTCTTTTAGTCGGCTACCAAGCACACCTCTTCGAGCAAAGCGCAGAAAGCAGATATAAGGCCATGATGAAAACGCACGAAGGGCTACCATTATACAATTTTCTCTTAGCTGAAGGACAGTCGAAATCGGACACTGAAGATGAGGCAGAGGAGGAGGAACTGGATGAGTGAAGTGCAGTTGTAATGTGAACAAACTACAATACAAGTGTTCTGCAGGGAAAAGGCTGAAGTGCTGTTTGGTTGAACATTAGGAAATGGAAGTTTAAAGATTTTAGATATTTCAAAACACTCTTTCAGTCGTTGGAGGATGAACCAATGTACAGCTTCAAACAAACAAACTTAAAGTTATCAAGCGTCCGTTGACTAACATGGTACTGTAAATTTGTTTCCTGAATTATACATTTTCACATCTCCAGCATTTACAATCCTGACTTCTTTGAGCTATTTTCTTATTAAAGATTATATTTTTGGTCGACTGAACTTTAAGCTTGATATTTAGTTAAAAAAGGAATTAGGTCTTCTACAGCAATTCCTGGAAAGGCCATCAAATCTTACCATAGGAACCCAGAAATTAGTGGAAGGTTCAGATTTTAAGAAATCACATGGCCAAATTCTGGGAATTCTTGGTGTAACCTAATTTGAAAATTCTACAATTTTTGGAGCTAGTTGCAAATGGCTTTTCACTTTTGAATTTGAGCTCAAACGAAGACACCCAAGAAGACCGGGAATTTTGTATTAAACTATTAATGTAAGAAACTAAACAAGGAACACTCTAATCCTCGCCTTTACCATAATGCTAAGGACAAAGAAGTTCCCTGAGGCAAATTTATGTTATGCCCTTGCTAGCAAGGGTTTACCTTACAGTAAAATGCATGAAGTTTTTATCAATAGGTTGCTGCAGAGCTGGAAAAGGCCAGTGTTGAATTATAAATTGCATGAAAGTACAAGCAAACTTTAAGTCTTTCCAAACAGGATCAGTCAGTCTTCTATTAATTTAGACTGGCTAATACCAGATTCTTTTACTCCTTGATAGCAAACATCCTGATGGGGAAGGGTCATTACTGATCTCAATTCTTTTCAGTAGGATTAGACTTTGATTACAGATTACTGATGTAGGATGACAGATTTTTGGACATTGATTTCTCCCATGCATAGTGGTGTATCAAAGGGGGCAAGGAGGCAGTTGCCCTGAGGGGCACTTTTAGTAGGGGAGGGGCACTTTCAGTAGGGGTGACAAAATAACAAGAAATTGTCAAAAATAGTAATGATGTTGTATCACTGTTGGCACCATTCACTTGCTCTAGACGTAACATACAAGTATGGGTTGATATTTCTTTTTATATATTTGCAAAAATCTAGAATTTCCTCCTTTACAGTGATTTTCCTGCATTTCCATTTTTGTAACCTCAGAGAAGAAGGAGGAGGAGAGAGGAGATGGAATTTCAAAGCTTTGCCCCCAGTGGCTTGTTACGTCGCAGTGTGTGCATGGCAATGGATATTCCATCAGTGGCTGTTCACTTCACATTCAAAAATCTGATTTAACAAAAATTGACAAACTAAATACCCACTTAGGTGAGGGCCTACTGGCAATCACCATGTCTTCTTACATCAAGCAGTTATTACTGTTGGTTGTATTTTTATATTTTAAAATTCAGGTGTGAACATTGGCTGATAATCAAAGGTTAAATGGTTAGAACAGGAAATTTTTAGAACTGTTGACCCTTTTTGGACTTCCAAACATTGATGGTGCTGTGATAAATGTTCTATTGATTTGAGCATGCATTTGTGCTACCTTTCCCGGTCTTAATATAATGGTGGAAGCTGGTGCAAATCAAAGGTAACTCAAGAAGCATAGAGATAAAATATTTTAAAAAGTTTGAAATCAGTTCCCAGTATTAGGTAATTTTTTGCTGATCAAACTGTGATCACAGTTCCTGGTGGTCAAACTGGTTCACAGTTTGATCAGCAAAAAGACAATTTCCTAATACTTTAATAGTATCAACCTGAAAATACCCAATTCAATTTTAGTATGTTTCCCTGTACACTCGTTGAATTTTGGAAAAGCTTCGCATGTTGACAGGATCACTGACAACCAATCAAAATCCGTTTTAAGCCTAGAGCTAGTTGACCAATAAAAACCTCATAAAACAGACCAATGTAAGGCCAGTATTAGTGAAAAATTAGCCAATCAGTGAAGACGTCAAAAATTGCAGAATAAAATCGCGTGGCATTCCTTTTTAACGTATCTTTGTTTGAGAAAGTGTCAGACAAGCACGGGAATTAGGAGGTTTGGAATAGTATTTCAAGGATTATACAATGGCGCGTACCAAACAGACCGCCCGAAAGTCTACAGGAGGAAAGGCTCCTAGGAAACAACTTGCTACAAAAGCTGCTCGTAAAAGCGCTCCTTCAACCGGAGGTGTAAAGAAGCCCCATCGATACAGGCCGGGAACTGTGGCTTTGAGAGAAATCCGTCGTTATCAGAAGTCAACAGAATTGCTGATTCGTAAACTACCTTTCCAGCGTTTAGTACGTGAGATTGCCCAGGACTTCAAAACGGATTTGAGATTCCAAAGTGCGGCGATTGGTGCTCTACAAGAAGCTGCCGAGGCTTATTTGGTTGGACTTTTCGAGGATACGAACTTGTGTGCCATTCACGCAAAACGAGTAACTATTATGCCAAAAGACATCCAGCTTGCCCGCCGAATCCGTGGTGAACGAGCTTAAATCTATCGAACATCTTCACCTTTAATCATAACAGAACTTTCCTTACGTGTGTACTTTTGACTTTCTGTTGTTTAATACTCTACTTATGTGGATACGAACGTCTCGGACTCGAAGGGGTTTTACTTATTTTAGGCGAATCACGAACATGGGAAAAGATAGTTTTTCGTGTAGATAAGTATAATTGTAAAAGTAAAGATAAAAAAGCCACTGGTTACGACTTCACAAAAAGCCTACATCCATGAATTTTGCTGTTCATTTGTTGTCGAGAGATCACTTTTTACGCTTGTCAACGATGTGTGGATTTTCACGTTCTGGGTTCACCGTGTATATCTCGTTCTCATAACTGAGCAGATGTTCTTTGTAAATACTAGTGATTTTAAAACTAAGTGTATAATATAGACAACCACCATTGAATTTGTTTAAGATTTTATTCTGGTTCACCAGGAGTTCTGTAGTGATTAAAATGGCGTAGGTCGTAAGCCGAAACCTTCGTCATCTCGAAACGTTCACCTAGCTTCTAGAAATACATACAAGTTTAAAGAAATTGTCGTGGAATGTTGACGAGCGCTATATTCCGTTGGGATTTCCAAGGAATAAGGGGTTTACACTTGTGAGCTTTCCATTCGTGTTGAAATCTTGACCGATAGTACATCTATTTTTGAAGGTTTTTGAGTTACGTTTGTCACGTCTTGGGCGTGTTTCCGGTCCGGATGAGGGGACTTGAGTTTCCTGGTCTTTAGACTTGATCTCCATATGTCAGCAATTTTCCTGTTACCTATAATTGTTTTATTAAATGGTTTTCCGGTTACAATTTCATATTGGAGCCTATTTTTAATTCGCTGTGACAAAATTTTGTCGCCACGTGTGCTAAGAAGTGAATTTTTAGGTGTGATGAATGTTCACAGTATTCCATGTTTCATAAATTTGAATTTGTCCAACAGACATGGCAATTCTGGTTGCAACAACAGATAGGCAGTTTTTCTACTGATTCCATGCAGGCTGTTGGCCAAAGGAAAAGTTTGTATTTTTAGCTTTGGTTAAACACCTGTATTAGAACAGTCACCTCTCCTAAACAGTTGTTCACATAACTGGATTTTAAGTAACACCTTCAAACAATGAGACCATTACTCACTGGTATGAGCCAGTAAGATGGTGTGATGGAAGAACCTCAAAATAGTTGCCATACTTAGCAAAAGCTTTCAAATAACCAAATTGCATTGATACTTGATTGGGCACAATAGTATGTGAAGCTCCAGCAACTTAGACTGACACCATTTATATTTGAGTTTTTACACTTTAAGGGTCTGACCTCTTGCATTTGAATGCCTGTAAGGGAAACCTATACTTTTCAACTGGTTTCATGACAAGTGGTTCTGCAGTAAAACCAAATATATGACATGCAGTCTTAACATTAGGCCAAATTTATCTTTCATGAATTGATAAGTGTATACCATCAATGTGCTTATCAATTATCAAAATAATTATTTTCTAAATTTAACAAATGTTCATGTTACTGGGGCTTCACTGTCCAGATCTTCCGTCTTTTCATCTTCTTCAGCTTGTTCACTGGGATTTTCATAAGCAACATTTGTAGGGGTACCTCGTTCCAATCCACGGAAGAAAGCTCCTAAACAATAAATCAAGAAATTAATAGACGTTCAAGTTGTGGTAGACTAAAAATTATGAAATGATTGAACTGACTTCTCTGTCTTTCTGATAAATGCTTAATTTCAGCTTGCAGTTGACTGTCTTGAGCAGCCTGCTCAGCTGGGCTTGGTTCAGATCTAAAAGAAAGGAAATTATACACTTACAAAATTTGCTATGGGTATGGTGATGTGTGTCTCTTCAATTTTATACTGGATACCCCTGTCACCAAACTGATCTTTTTTCGCTATATGTCCAGTAAGGGTAACCCTCATGGGTGCAGTGTTACTGCAGGAGGAAACCAGGGTACCCAGAGAAAACAGTCCTTTCACATGTGACCAAGGTTACATAACACTCCAAAGAGCCTGAATAACCCTAGTCACAGAGGTGACAGACATGTACTAATGCTATGTAACCAACACTACTTTTCATGCCAGATATTCAATGTCCAAGACCCCTAAAAATTTTGAAACTGTGAGTTCTGATTTCTTTGGCCTACATGTTTCAATGGATGGATGTACTAGGAAAAAGAGCCACTGGTACAATTTCACCCCAGCTACATATATTATAGGGAAGAAAACACCAGGGTCAACTGATGTACTTTCAATTGCATAAGTTAGTTGGTGTTAGTGACAGGCTGTAACACAATACCAGACAATACCAAGCACTTTTCCTCAACCATCTCTACTGCAATTACAGTAGCCACGTTAACAAAATAATATCACATGGTCTTTATTACCATTCTTTTGGGGCCTCTACCAGATCCCCCCCCTTCGGTTAACTGATCGATGTTTTGAAATAGCAAATGACTATCCATCATTTACATCTCATTAACTAGTTTGTTATCAATTTTCAAATCCTATTGGTCATCTTTTTGTCACATGATTTCTCAATATAAAAACACCACCTATTTTTTTGCATTTTATGTTTCACTCTGATGAAGGGCTTTCACTTGAAATGGAGGTTTCACCATTCTTAAGTTGCAGTAGTTTTCCAAACCTTTTGATTATCACATAGTCTCTGATGTATTGCATCTATTTTGACCTTACTTGATAAAGTTTATACAAAAAGTGTTCTGAGATTTAATCTTTACTCTTTTCAGTATTTTATTGGTGAGTTGTTTTCAAACTTTCTGTTTTCTCATGACTTTTATTTTCTTGTCCATCTCCATCACCCCTCTTGGGAAAATGTTCTGAAAAGCCCTTTGAAGAAAAGCAACTTAATAAGTGTTTCAATATTTAAACAAACCTCATGGTTACATCTGATTTGTTTCCACACTTCTCACAAACTCCAGATTTAGCAGCACAGTTTACACAAATTGTGTGATAAGCATGTTTCACAGTCTTCTGTTCACATTTGATGCTACAAATAAAAGGAAGTTGACAACTTACAAACCGAGGTTAGAAGGACAAAAACAACTTTGCACAGCCAGAAAGGCTACTTAAAATGTCCTATGGCTAAATCAAACAAGTAATACAGAGGACATAACTAGGGACAGTGAGAAAAATCTTCATGGCAGTTTAAAAAGAAAACTGGAATACCATAATTTTGCTTACTTCATAAGAAAAACTGGTAAACTATATAATAAAAACACTGGTAGGAAACAAAAGGCTCTGCTCAACATACACACTGAAACATACACACAAACTCTTCATAATTTGCTGACTACTTGTGCTAGGGACCTTCAGTGATGTATTCTTTCCAGGGGGTAAAATAATGTAAAAATTTGAACACTTAATAAAATGGATATATTATAAAGTACTTCAAATACACATTGATGTAAGCATCCACATTCACTGGAAATTGTGAAAATAGTTATCATTTTAAAGAGAAAGTGAAAAACACCAGTTTGGGATGTCAATTATTATCATTATTATATATTTCCATATATTCTAACAAGCACCACAGTAATATTAAACTTCAAATAAATGACAAATTTTTTAGTTGTTGGCATGTTTTGGCAAAGCTTATGACATCTTCAGTACAGATAAAATGGTTAACTAAATTTTTATCTGTGCTGAAAATGGTATAAGCTTTGCTGAAACATGTCTACAATTAAAAAATTTGTTGTTTATTTGAAGTTTATTATACGTTTATAATAATCAGTATGTATTATTTCAAGCATTCTGTTATGCTTTTTTGTTGAATTCACTAGTTTTGCCATGATGAAGATTATATAAATTAATATAAATTTAAGTTTCTCATTGAAGCTTCATGAAACAAAATTTTAATGACAAACTAAGGAAGTGTTTGACAAAGTGTGACAGTGTGTGGGAGGGGTGTGTGACCCTGTTTGTGTCAGCATCTTGATTTTGTATTGTATCTTATACCTGTCTTTAAGTATGTACCTGATAGCACTAGTTAAATAAAAAATTAATACTAACCACTTTTTGGGAGCTGTCAATGGTTTGTATTTTTTAAATTTTTTCCTCCATTCAATAATCTCACGGCATCTTTCACACACTCCACCGACGACGAGTTCATTGATGAGTTTGGTGGTTTTACTAGTATCATGCAAATTGTTCTTAAACCTGGTGCTGTTTTGGTGTTTTTGTCCTGTTTTCTTGTTGTTGCCTTTCCTTGTCGACATTCTACAATTTCAAGCTGGTCAATACCGTTTCGAACACGGCATCGTTCAAAATAATGTGATCATAACAACGTCTAAAATTTTCGTTGTTCATGTGTAAGTACATATGATAATGTATTCAAAACATAATTATTCAGCCTCAGACGAATGTTATCTTTTTTCATCTCCACGTGTTAGGGAAAACAAAAGAATATGGCAGAGCCTTCAACATTAAAGCAAGGCCACAAAAAAGTGTTTGTTTTTACTCCTCCTCACTTCGAAACTACACCAAATGCTTTACGCAAAGGTGCTAACTAACTCAGTGATATTTTCCTCTTAATCTACGCGGGCTTTCGTCAGTGCTTACAAATACTTTGATATGTTATATTTTAATTTAGGCCAAGTTAAAAGAAAGTCTTTCACGTGGAAAATCTCCCAGTTTGACATCGATATTAATCCGACCGGATCAGAATATAAGCAAAGCAAACTGTCAATCTCAAAAAGTTGCGACAACCCTGAAGTGCAACTGAACGGTTCTCAAGAAATATCCGAGATCAACCTTGAGTATGACGCCGAGGACATAAGAGACTCCATGCTAATTTATCTTGATAACATGTTCACTGAAAACAGTGGTTTCGTCGAATCAACCCAAGAGTTCAAGTCACAAACATACAATGAAAGTAAGAGTAGCGCTTTGGATAGCTATTCTTCAGATACCTGCAGAAAAACAGTTCAACAAGAATACGAGGATGCTTTGCAGCAGAGTCAAAAGGTCCTTGCAGAAAGTCAGGGTTTCATTGAAATGTCATCGAGTGAGTCTAACGGATCCTTGACTGATTCTTTTATACAAATGACTTCAATGCAGGCAAATGTTTCCTCTACGGATTCATCAGTTGTGAGGACAGCTCAACAAACAAACTTCTTTTCATCTTCTATCACAAAACTTTCCAGCTGTATTGAACATCTTTCAAAAGTAACCATCTTTGCTGTTGTTTTACAAGTAAATCCAATCAAAGAAATCCTAGCGAAGTCCGGTTTCAAATCAGGCCAGTTTGTTAGGGTATCCTCTATTCTTGTCAGTGATCCAAGCAAAGAGTACTTTAAATTAACGTTTTGGGAAAAGGCAGCCAAGTGGGTTATAAATCTAGTTAGTGGTGATGTTGTGATTGCAAAGAATGTTAAATTAGAAAGGTGGCAGAATGAATTTTATGGTCAAAGTGTGTTTGATACAACACTTGTGAATTTGCAGCAAGTCACTGGTAACCAAATACCTTGCCCCTGGTTGACCTTCGTCAGCAAGAATGAGGCAAGATCTTTTATAAACTGGTTGAATTTCAGACATCCTTATTTAGCTGTTGAACAACCCAGGGCAGCTTGCTCAGAAGTAACATGGCAAACTTTACAACAGTTTAAGGCTAATAGCCTAATTCACTATAGAGCAAAGGTTGTGAAGGTTTTAACATACAATAATGTTAGAGGAAGCTACTCCTTTGGCTCAAGAAAAGTGAACAAAGTCATGGCAAGTAAGTGGATGATAGTGTCATCAGTGCTCAGGAGTTCAGGCAGAGCTGAGGCACATAGCTCTGTAGCATCACTAACCACATGCTTTTCAGAATGTTTTGAACATTTTCCTATGTATGACATGAACATAAGAGTGCTTGAAATTGTAATCTGAAGACTTATATTGTAAAAATCCTGGCTGTACCAAGTGGGTACTTGTATTTTCAAATTCACTTTGGTCTTTAACTCCTTCACTGCTACAGGGAACTTTAATTATTTTACTCTCGCTAATGCCAGATGATTTTGCTCATCGAAGAGAGAGATCTGGCAATGAAGGAGTTAAGCAGTAACCCATTCTTGATACTTACCTTAATCTCAACTTACTCCAACAGTTTCCATTACAAAACTGCTTATTTAATAGTATTGATTTTATAATCATTTTAGTTGCCACTGACACAGAGACTTCTGAGGAGATACCTATCTACCTATGGGGTAGTCAGGGAGGGTGGCAGTATGAACTAAAGGCCAGGATTGGTCAGATGTGGGACTTCAAGTACTTGCGTGTGGAATGCAAAGGTGTTCATGGAGATTTTATACTTCACACTACACCAGAATCAACCAAATTGCCAACTCAGCCAAGCTTGGTTCCTACAGTGCCAACACAAATGGAGGAACTTTCATTTTCTTGTATTTCTGACCTCTTAAAGGCAAGCTGCACCGGAAGAGTTTCCATTTCTGCAAACGTTACAAGTGTAAGCATTGAAAAAGCCTCCGTTGATAGGAACTGTGTGTTAAATATTGATACAACATCCGACTCTGAAACCATTCAGCAATTCTTTCAAGAGCTGGTATACTTAGGATGTAAGTCTTGTTTACGTGCTCTCAAGCAAGATCATAATTATATATACATCCATTGTTCTCACTGTGAAAATCGCTGTTCTACTTATACATCAGGTGTTAAGTACTGTTACAAACAATGTAGAATATGTTTTTCAGATTCATCTGCCTCCATCGTTGCTACATCTTTTCATACCTCCACTATTAAACTCCTCAAAGGTTTTGATCCTCAAGATGCACTAGAAGACATTTTGAAAACTAATGAGCTATTTCATGTGTGTAGTAATATTTTTAATGTTGCCTGTAGACCTATAGTTCATCTTTACTGCGAAACAAAACTGGACGAAAATGGGTTTGTTGAATGGCAAACATTTGAGCTTGTGGACGTACGCATTTAATGGGAAGAGTATTATTTTAGGACTAATAAGGAATTATTGTGAAAGTAATCTTGGAAAAACAAAAGAGTACAAAGTTCCTGTGATCTACCAGAATATTCTTTGATGATGGGTTCGTCAGATACTTTTTAATCACCGTAGAACTTTCGTTATGATTCTAAACAAGGCAAGTCAACCATCCAAAGTGACCGTGATCTGCTCACTAAATGTGCCGGTATGCTTAAGCCAATGGTAAACCCACTTAGATCTATAATTGATTACCGGTTTGTCTTATCCATCTAAGGAAACTAGCAATAATGGAATTAGTGTTCAGTGGCCAACATCCCAGGTTACGTGGGTAAATTTGGCCCAGGGATCTTAATAGGGACAGCGCTGCTATAAGGCTTGAGACCTTGGGTAGCTGTTTGCGAAACAAATCCACATTTTATTAGTAAAGGTGACAGTCAAGGTGAGACGCCACAGTTACGATCTTTCGGATGAAATATTTAGCAAATTTGCAAGTTTAAGAGTTTGTAATGTCCTGTTGGTTATTAACAACGTCGAAGTATTGTACGTAAGTTGTTCCGTCTTCCCAAGGTGACCACACACCACGATGCAATTCCGGATTGGATAAAGGGTCAGGAGGAGGTGGATGTCGAACGTACTTCTAGCCTTGCCAATAACTCCTTCACTTTGTCAGGATATTGGGTTGACAATTGATTCCATTCTTCAGGATCGTTTGCAATGGTCAGTAGATACACCTTTTCTTTGCAAACTCCAAATCTAAAGTACTTTTTGTGTCGGGGTCAGCACCATACAAGATATGCTTCACGAGATCAAAAAGAGGTGTGGAACCAAACTCGAAAGAATAGTGATTTTAGTGAGTTTACAACGTTTTGAAAGCTAAAAACGTTTGTCGGTGGTAAACCGAAAATTAGACTAAGTTCGGATATCTTTTACAAGTTTCCCTTCGGAAGATAATTGCATGTTTTCATATAGTGTTGCTCGTCAAATGACAGACCAAGATGGCGTCAATCAATTGCGGACACTTTTGGCAATACAAAAGTATCAGAGACCCGCAGTCCAGTTATATAGAGGTCAGTGGTCAGCACTTGGTAGTGGAATCTAGCGTGGATTGCCTGGAGAACCAGTCAGCAGTTTCCAGTCTGCAACTCTCTGAGCAGCCTGAAGGCACCACTTGTAGCCCTTGAAGGAGAACCATGGAGTATCGACAGGATCTATGTTGTGTGGAATTTCTGTCCAGGGAAAAGTAGCACCAGTGTTAATAGCCTCCCAAACCTTATGCCCATTAAGAGGCCGTGTACCATTCAAAGTATTAACTGCAAGACCCCCAAGGGTTGGAAACCAGTAAGAAACATGGATCACAAACTCTTCCTGTTGTTCCAGGTACTTAGCTTGTACTTCAAGACGACTATGTACAGCTTGAAAAGCCAAATAAAGAAATAGTGGAGATGCTTTGTCGCGTTATTGAACAATTTTGGCGCTTCGTTTGCGAAAAGAAATGTTGAGAACTCTCTCTTCTGCTTAACGCTATCCACGAGGATAGGTGTGCAGTGTAGTCCAAGTACAGTCATTTCTATTTCAGAATCATCCTCTGGGTAATATGAGACGATAAATTCACAATTATCCTACACTGCTGAGGTCAACTGAATATCTCGAGTCACGAGAATATCTCGTGCACTTAAGTTGGATAATAACTCGCCTCTGATCCCTGCAGATTCGTTAGCTCTACGGGTAGCGCGGCGGACCGGAATTCCCGATGGTGCGAGTTCAAATCCTGCTCGAATCAACTTTTTTCGTTGACTTCAGCAGTGTAGGATAATTGTAAATTTATTGTTTCATATTACCCTGAGGAGGGTTCCTAATTCCCTGCCTGACAATTTAAAAAGGGACTTTAGCCATGTTGAAAAGTTTTGAATAATAGCAATTTGAATTACTCAAGTTATAATGTGAGGTACATGATGCAAAGTTTCCTTCGCCCGAGACAGTTCCGTCTTCCATCATCGGTGCAGTGTAATACCAGTATGAAATTCATAAGAATTTTAAATATGAGCAGAAAAAAAGAACTGTAACAATTTCGATGTAAACTAACCTAAAATTTTTTGCCTACCCCGATTCAAAAGTACTTTCTCCTTACCCCTCTTGTATCACAGTCGCGCCGATGTCATGGGAACACCACTGGCAATAATAACAGATAATTAAAAAAGTCCTTACGAATACGGCGTTCCCACTTCACTTGAGAATTCTTCCGTGCTACTGGGAATTTTAGGTTTTCCTTGGGGTCTTAGAATTTTTTCAAGAGGATTTTAATTCAAAATTCAATATAGTATTACGAATTTTTTTTACGAAAAATCTGACGAGTTGTGCGAAGTATAATTATTAGTGTTTAGCAACCCGTTTCTGTTACGATACACTTACCATCTATACTGCACGCAAGATACCACCCACATTATGTGCCAGCTGATATAGTGTAGCAAACACTCCTGTTTAGTGATGGGCGATTACCGATTACTCAGTATCGATACCACCCGATACCAGGCATAAACCGGAAATAATCGATACTGCACGGTATCGAAAAAGTGTTTCGATTACTTTTCAAGTTCGACATTTTACAATACTGTAAATGTGT
>JBAHVQ010000017.1:1674776-1697994 GCA_036872915.1 Nanipora kamurai
CTTGACGAACGTCCTCTGTTGTTCTGATATTTACCAAGCTCCCACATGAGCAGGCTTTCTGCTCAGTGTTTAAGTAACGGTTTTTCCATTGAAGTGAAATGCGAGTTTGTCTTTCCACTGAATAACTTTCGTAGTGCTATTGTATGTCAGTTTGTAACCGTATGTTGATAACAGAATAAGATGATTGATTTTGTGACTTTTTTGCGTGTATTTTCTAGGTTCCAAAAGTGTTGATTTGCGCGTAAATGATGTCGTGTGGGTAAAACATAGACGGTGGCCATATTGGCCTTCACAGGTACTGATTACAGTGACATACCAAGCAGGAGGTTAAGAATAGAAGTGATAGCCAACTTGGCAGCTGTGAACCCTCTTGAGGTTATATTTGAAAACATTACCACAGCCTTTTGGACTTTAACTTCGGTGATATTTACAAATACATGTACTATTTTGTTTTAAAAAGCAAATATCGAATGTTTCAGAGAACGAGGGAGTGTAAGAAATGCTTTTCCGTAGGGTAACTCTCTCGAAAACTTAAGGAAGTAATTTGCTTTCAGGCGACCGTAGCGAGGGTAACTTTGTCAGGGGGATTTGACGACTAAGTCGTGCAAATGTTAAAATGGTTAATGACTTTTTCCCGTTAGATCAAAAGAATAGTCGGAAAACGGAACCAAAGACGCTATTATGTTTGTTTGCTTCCAAAAGGAGGTAAAAAATGGTGAGTTCTCGTTAAAACAAATGGATCATGAAAGTTGAATAGCCATAGTGGTTTGCTTCGTCAGTTCTTACGCCTTACAAAATCGTTGGCTTTTAAAGTGACGTCGATCAATTTAAGAGTCATCCTCAGCATTCCCGCCGAGGGGCAACCGAAGGCCCGGGAGCAAACTTTCCAAGGTTTCTCTAAAATGTTCCTGAGGACTTGAAGCAATTTACCCCCCATTATCCCCATCTCGGCGAGCCTTATCCTATCGGTAAAATCAAGGAAAAATATCCTAGATCGTTCCTCGTGAGTTAAGAAACTTTTTAGAAAGTTTCAATCACTAGGCGAAAAGACTTAGGTTTGATACACCTGTCACGAACCCTTTTTCGATTTGTTTAATTTGAAGTCTGTCGTTAATATCCCATGTTTTGATAGGTTACATAATTAGGAAAGGATTTTTTTCGTGCATAATTACAGAACGTTTGAATACTGAGAGTGATTTCTTTACCTTATAGTATTGGGGTTAACAAGAATAATGTAATATCGTTTACTCGTGATATAGGCACCTATGAGAAGCATAAGGTAAATAAAAACGTGAAGAAAAATCTTTCCATAAACGCAGTTTCGTAGCTATGAATTGTTAGCCGGGGGGCGAGCATTCTAAAATTCTGGCAAGTGGGTGTGGTTTTATGGGCGTGATCAAGAACTTATGTGATTATTTATTCACTTTTATTGATTATTTATTCATTTTTCATTGATTCTTTGAGAGTGTATGCACTACAACTAAATGGCCATAGCAGGGAAATGTGCAATGTACATTTACTTTGTTGATTTGCATAGTTTTTGTCCAGCTACGTATGTCGAAGCGACAATTTAGGTAAAATTATTTGTCAAGAACAAATGAGTTTCATGTTCTTGTCAAAAAGCAATACGCAGAGTTATTTGTAAACTGTATTGACTTATTTTTAATTAACTATCGTTTTATCGTCGCTCTGTGACTTGATATTCTGACGCTTTCGTAGATCAGAATTTTTCGACAAATTACCATTAGGAGGTCTTACGGGGGGGCGCCCCTGACCTCCCACTAGTTACGTCACGGAATAAACACTTATTTCAAGTTTATACACACACACACACACACACACACTTGAATAAATAGTGCGCTCGATACCATTACAGGTAGGGCGAAAATAACACAAATAGACACAAATGTTGCCCGGTGATCGCCAGAGTGCGTGAAACTCGGAGTAAACATTTGTTTCTATTTGTGTTTTATAGTTTGCGACAGCAAATTTTGTCGGTTTTCACTTCCTTCATTTGCTCTACTGTTATGGTATTGAGCGCTCTTTATTCTCAAGGCAACACTACAACCTTCTTGGTTATCATTCTTGGTTTATATATATATATATATATATATATATATTTGTTTGTTTATTTACTTGATTGTTCGTAAGGGTATAAGTCAATCAATCAAACAATCCATAAATTAATCAAATAATCAAACAATCAATTCTGTGAATCAAATAAATGTGGACAACTTTCGGGTCGGTATCATAGATTCCTTAAGTATGTATTTCCAGCTCTCAAGCTAGGACGTATAAAATCTGTTGAAAACCAGTGTGATTACCTTAGCGATCCTTTTATTGTTACCAGAACCAAAAGATCGACCCAAGTGAGCAAGAAGACTTTGATCAAGGTTTAAAGGAAGCTGAAGATATAATGATGAAGCGAGGTAAAGTCTTTTCTTCCTTCCTTCCATCTTTCCTCTCATCATTTCTCTTCCTCGCTTCTCTACTTTACTCCACGCTTTCCCTGGACCCCGCACATCTGTTATATTTTCCGTATTGTCCGCTCTCTTTTTACTCTACCTTTCTTTTCCCTCTTTCTCCCTTTCCTTTCCGTTTTGTATTTTAGCTTCGAATCAGTAAATATCCCTTTTTTCCGTTATAGCCTCACAGAAAGCCAGTGAGTCTTTTACTCTAGAGGAAGGTATAACAAAGTGTTACGTCGTTTAAGTTTTCTGATATCTTTTGGCGCAGTCCATAAAGAGTACTATTCTTTTTAAGGTGACAGTATATGTTCTCGAGTCAATGACGAAGGCACACTTATGGAAGCCGATATTCAAGAACAATGTGACGTCAATGGACACGAGGAGAATGGGGAACGGCAAGAGAATGAAACACAGAAAACTGAAAATATAACCAACTCTCAGCGGCGAAGAGGTCGGAGAAAAAGACGGTAGGAATTTTCATTAAGCTGTTAGCAGTTACGTACCTGGATATTTCAAACTAGGGGGGCATACTGCTGGTCAGGTGAAAATTGGGGGGTTACCAAGATCCGGAAGTGACTGGACGTGGGAATGTATTAGTAAGTCTAGCATCCTCACAGAGCAACTAAGGCTTTGTGTGAGCAGTGACTATCAATTGAAGGAGGATTAAGCCCTTCTCATACTAGAACACAAGTTACCGCATATTAACTTGTGATGACTTGAGATGCCACCAGTCAAACGGTGAAACAAGTCACCGCAAGTTCTGCACTTCCGCTAGGTCCCATATTATTAATGCAAAGTTATGAGTGTAAAAAGCTCTTCAGTACCTTGGCCTGTTTTTCTTTTAGGTTTTCTCTTCATAATCGGTTTGAAAATGACGTGAAATTTCAACAAGCTCAAATTGGATGCAAGCAAACGCAACGCAAGTCGTCGCAAGTTGGCGATCAAACAAGGAACAAGTTAAAACTTGCGGTGACTTGCATTCTCGTTTGATTAGGCTTCACAGACTGCCGAAAATTTACGTTAGTAGACCTGTGGTTTAATACTAAACACTGAACACTATCTGGTTCATGTGGGAGCTTGGTGTATCAGACGACCAGCGAACGTTCGTCAATCTCGTAATCTCAGAAAAACGATTTCTGAACCCTAGACCGAGAATCGTGAACTTGACGAATATTCGTTGGTGGTCTGATATACTCCAAGCTCCTACATGGACAGCTGAGATCGTGTGGAATTACACTTAATCATTTTGAGCGCATGTCTATTCAAGCAGCGTGGTATGTCCCACATCCCGTTTAATGATGTGTGATGAGTAAAGAAATATGTCTATTTATACAAGTTCTGACAACCAGCGAACGTTCGTCAAGCTGGTTATCTCAGTACAACAACTTCTGAGCCCTAGTCGGGAATCAAACCCGCAACCTTCTGTTGACCGGTGAGACGCTCTAACCATTGAGCTATCAAGACTTAGAGGGTTGCGGGTTCGACTCCCGGATAGTGCTCAGAAATCGTTTTTCTGAGATTACGAGCTGGTCGTCAGAAGACCCTTCGTTGGAGTAAGACGTAAAATGGCATAAAAAGTAAGTGGTGTTTTTGTAGAGGGAAACAAATCATAACAAAAAGGCCAGTCAGATTAAAAATAAAAAACACCACCTAATGTTATCTCATTTTACGTTTCGAAGAACCTTCAGTTCTTCTTACTTTAATTTTCGGCAGTTCTCTGACCCTTCGGCTTGAAGGCCGACACACACCGGATGCGAAGCGATATCGCGACGCTATCTATTAATCTTCGAATGGAAATAGATCACTCATGATAAAAGTTTTTTTTAAAAAGACTCACAGCAGCAGTACACCTTCTTGCATTTGATATACTCGGCATCCAAAATTTCGTTTCAGGGACAATTTTATTCTATTTCGAAAAATGAAAAATCGCGCCGCGGTGCCGTTTCTCACCCAGTGTGGACGAGGCTTCAGACACATTCAACACTGCGTACTTAGCACTCTATTTTCCGATAATTAAGACTACTTGTTTAGGAATAAGTTTTATTTATTTGTTAGTTGACACCCGAAGCTCATTTAAGGAGCACATGCCCCCGTTGATGACGTCTCTGGCAATCACAAAACTTAAAGTTTCGCTAAGTTTCTTTGCATCTTTCCTAGAAGCCAACATCGCCATTATCGGGCTGTTGTTCGCGATCAAGACATCAGAAAAAACCTTATTTCTTTTCGTTTCACCTGGCGAGATCATTATTAAAAGTCCCAAGCTAAGGGATTGTCCCCACGCAGATACTAACGAAACTCTACTATTTTTCTAAGGAAAGACGAATATACTGGGGTGTAACTACCTTTTTAAATTATTAAAGACATAACGTAGTATTCAATCTCTTAGGTCTGTTTCCAAGTACAACGAAATTTTACTCGATTTCCATTGCTGTAAGGTTAGTTTTAATTTAGGTTTTGCGATTTTGTTTTATTTCTCGTGTTGATAACTTATTCAAGCATTTTTCCTTGTTTTTTTTTTTCTAAGAATGATTGCAAGCGTTTAAAAAGGTTTTTTGCTTCTGTTTTAACTTTATTTCCACAGACCAGACTTATGAAGATTTTTCGCGGAGAAGTCCCCTCTGACCGCCATCGAAAATTCTGTTACGGATCAGTTAAAGAAAAGAACTCCTTGAAACATCAATCTGGATTTGGTCCAATTCAAGATGATGACGCGGTGAGTTTGAAATTAGTCTAAGGTACTTTTAATGCTTCACTCCCTTCCTTTCCTTCCTTCCTTTTCTTGTTTTTACTTACTTCCCATCGTTAACTCACTTTACTCCCCGCCTTCCCCTTCTTTTTCTTCCTTCTATTCTTTCTTTTCTTTTGATTTCTTCCCTTCCTCTTCCCCTCTCTTCCTTTCCTTACTTCCCTCCTTCCCTTCTTTCCTTCCGTCAGTCCTTCCCACCATCTTTCCTTTAATTAATTTTTCCTTCCTTCCTTTGTATTTATTCCTGGATACCTGGTTCGTTCTTTTCTTCCTTTGACTCGTTCATTAGTTTATTTGGTCGTTTGGTCATATTTATCTTAGTACTGTTCTTGTTCTAGCAGGAGAAAATCATCGAAAAACTAACGACATGGTACAGAGAAGTAAAAAAATCCTCCATTTCAATGCCGTACGTCTTTGAAGTGTGGTTACCTGAGGTTTGTTAAATATCTTTTGATTTTGGATTATAAATTATTAATGAGTTAGAGATTTTGGTCCTTTTTGACACGTAATAACAGTTACGACTGCACAATACATGCTCAAATTTTTTGTTGAGAAATCTTTGTTTATCCTCTCTCGTTTTTTCCTTAGGCGGTCATTTATTGTATACAGAACACCGAGAACGTCAATCGAAGTGTAGCTGAAAAGATTTATTCAGACCATGCCCGAAATGTGACGAAAAACAACTATGAAGAAGTTATCACTCGGTTTAAGCAACGGAAAATAGACGAGAGCGTGATGCAAGAAAGCTTGGATCGTGCAAAACGAGCGTTTCAGCGTTGATACGAGATATGATGGTTAGACCTGCTTGACAACTTCTTACCTTTTCTATATTAATATGCTGACTTGCACTATTGAAGATTTTATAGAGAAGCAGTCGCCAAATTCTAACTAGGCACCTGTTCTAATCGCTATTCAAAATGGCACCATGAACTTAACCCTTCAGTTTGCAACCTCTCATATAAGCGCGGTTTTGATAAATGCAAATTAGTTGCGTAAACAGATTTCAATAGATTTTCAGAAGAATTTTCAATAGATTTTGAATTTTTCATCCACTTCCTGTTCGAATTCCGATTCGAAACAAACATTTTTGTAATCTATGGAAAATTTTCAACCCCAGAAAGTCTATTTCTGGTGTGTGTAACTGGCGAAAGTTCGTTGCTGCGCACCGAACTGTCACCAAAAGGTGTGTCAGAATGTCTTCTTGGTTGTTAGCGCTTTCTAGGCCATTAAAGGGTTAAAACATGCCCGCCATTTTTTTCGATTATACCATTTTGAAGGTGTTCTGTTGTTTCGACATTACAGTAATCCTGAAGTATCTCGTTACAAATTTAGCGCACTAACGAAAAAATTAGCGCACTAACGAAAAATTTAGCGTAATGATAAAGAGAATGTAAGACGACATCACGACCTGTAAATTTTCAAGCAAATTCAATGACAATCCTTTGTGTCACTTTTCTACAATTGTTGTTGGAACTCTTTGAGAAAACAATGTGTTTCAGCGTGTGAACCTAACCAAAGAATATACCTTGTATTTGTAATTTCTTGCGTGTCTCTTGTTTTTCCACGACAATTTCCAGAGCATGTATTTCCATGCTGCATATATGCGAACGTGTGTCTGCATGCATATGTATGCATGGGTGTACACATACAAACGTACGTACATACGTACATATATAAATACATTCTCACATATGTACTTTCTCACATACATACAGGGATACAAATACCCTTTTTCTTCGACGGACTGGCTCGGTAAGGACGTTAAAGGCATAAGTCTTTACGCTCCAGTTACAACTCACACTTCTCCAAATTTTTTTCGCTGATAACAGTTTTACATAGTGTTACCACTACTTGAGGTAAATCAGCAAATAAATATCTCCTTTACCTCGGTAAAATTTTTCATAATTCCTGGCTTTAATCTAGAAGCCCCAAACTCGGGACTGGGAATTTATTGGTGTCGTTCAGCCATAGGAACCTTAAGATCGACGACGTCAACTTCTACAACGGCGTCCTATAAACAAAACAATTTTTTTTTTCAATAAAAAAACGTTCACTCGGGCTACCGATCGATAGGCTAATAACCGCGAACTGCGCATGCGTGCTTTTTGTGACTGAAGACTCAGTGCTGAAGACAAATAACGAAGGGGAATTTTCAACTCGGGCATTTCTTCGGAAGCCCGAGTAATTAGGTTGGTCTGGGGTTGGATTTGGAGGCAGTAGCTTGGTGGTGCTGGGTTGGGTTGATTGGTTGTCTATACTTTTGTGCCTGTGGTTACTTCTGTCAGCGTTCATTCATTTTAAAAAGTAGCGCTTGAACTCTAGCGCACGAAATATGAAGTTGCCATATTGTAATTGTGATCTAGATTACTGCGGTATACAGATTATTAAACTTGGTTTTGCGATAGATACTCAGTTGATCAAGGTATATCAGTAAAAAGAACATTAATTTACCGTGTTGTGGTCTAGAGGGTGTCAATAATTCAGCCGAAAAGAAGAAATACGTTAGCAATTTTTGTCATCCATCCCACTCTTCAAAGACTTGCTGCCAGTTTCTCGTCTTGTTGTTATTCAACTTGTGCACGAACGCTGTTGGTAGTTTTCCTTTGCTGTTATTAACCAAATATGACTTCGGCAGAGTACGAAAATCGTTTGCACTCACTCCACCCTTCGAATGCAACTGCTGCAAAACCTCGCGTTCAAACATCAATGGATATGCGTTCACGTCGCGAAGAAGAAAGCCGAATAGCTCCAGCTATAACCTCTCAGAATCTGAACAGTACGACTAACAGACGAGGCAGTAAGAGAAGGGTGTCAGATTCAACGCTTGGTTGGCATCCCAAGAACAAGAAACGACCAAGATCCGAAGGGGACCCCAATACGGCGAGAACATTTCACTTCAATCCTTATGCTAGGCCGGTTCACCAAGTCCAGAAATCTGACGAACGTAGTCTGGAAGTGGTAAGTGAAAGATGCTTTTGCATTAAGATTGTTGAGTATCACCTGATCGGAGCGTTTGTTGCAATAAACGTGCTTACATTGTTACTTTAATTCTTTGACAACCTGGGCTTACCCAGTTTCAAGAGTAAAAAAATCTTGTGGGCAAGGTATTATGTTGGAGTGTACCCTTGGCTGGCGAAGGGTTAATATTTATGCGAACTAGATCTCAAAGCCATTGCTTTGTTTTGGTGATTTTAATTGGATTATCATGATTCTCATCATCATTGTCAATAGAACTTTTGGTGCAATAAACTGTACATGTATTGCAGCATGGCTATTATAACCATATAAATTAGTCAACAGTGCATAATAATTATTCATAATAACTATGATAATAGTTATAATCATAATGATAATAATTAATTGTACATTATATAGCCATAACTGACTATTGCTGATAGTGGATTAGATAAACGGACTGATTTTTCACTGGTTACTTTTTATACATGTAGCTGAGCCAGCAAATTTGGAGTGATTACTGCCAAACAAGACAGACTCCTCAGAGATATGAACAAAAATGCCATTTAAGAGACTATTTGCTGTCAATATTCAAAACAGCATTTCCAGGTAAACAAAAAAGTATTTTGATTAGTTATCATTTGCATGTACAGTAATAAGGGAACCCAGCACCAAAACTCAATTATCATTCTGCTGCCCAATTTTGATTCCTTTCTGATACGTAAATGTACCCATACACAAGTGTTTGTATTTTCTTGAGAGTGATAAACCATGATAAAGATTTAAGCACAGATTGTCATATTATAGGATGTTCATTACACATTTGTGGATCAACCTGCAGTGGGTTAGCAACAAATAACAGTGACGTAGATATGTGTTTGCTGCTTTCTGAAACGAGACAGGTAAGTTAAACCTTCCTATTCTCTGTCCTAAAAACATCTTTATAATTGTTTTTGCATTGGGCTGGGTATATCCTTGTATCCATTGATTGTATGTACCTGGGCCCATGCTTTTCAGAGGCAGGCTGTGGCATCAAAGCATCTTTATAAGAAAGTTAAAAACTTTGCAGTGCTCTCAATCAGCAAAATGTTGGCGCAAATAAAATAACATGTCACGAAGATTCTTTGCATAGGGTACTGTGCAATGGAAGTCTTGATACAAAGGTTTACACTGATTACAACTCCAGTTGCGATGCCGATCCATGAGAAGTACTGTAGTCATCATTCTGAAAAGCCACAAAATACAATCATGTATGTTAAAAGTCTGTGAATTTTTCAGATGATAATCTGAGCCTGACTCGTGGTCAACTGAGATGTTCTATAATTACTGTAAGAGGGTTATTCTAAGCATTCATTGTGCCTACGTTGTAGCTAACTTAACTGGTTTTAATTAACTTTTAGATTGATCAAAGATTTGAAGCTCGGAGGATTCTTCATCAACTGCACAACATGTTGAGGAGATCAGGTGAGTTTAAGGGAAGTTAATGACAAGGCTACCTTTAATGACAACATTTTATGCAAAGAGAGAAAAATAATGTTAGTACGCTATCATGTACTGGTAAGTGATCATAATAAATGGTAATCATAGATTTCAAAAAAGTTATCCAAATACAGTTTATTACTAGTCAGGAAGTCACAGAATTCATTTTGAGTTGTCTCATAATTGTTATTTTTACCTCTAAACAGCATATATTCAAAGATGCCATGTTATATATGCTAAAGTACCAATATTGAAATTTAGAGATATTAAAAGGTTTGTATTTCTTAAATTGTTAATCAGTTTCTTTCAAAGTGCATCACATAATTCCACTAAAATATTGTGGCATTAACCAGAGAAAAATTTGTAAGGTGTGTCCTTGCCCCATATAAGGTGTTAAATTCCATAATTTGCCTGAGGTTTTGCAGCTTGGTGAGTCTGGTTAGCATTTAGAAAGTTACAGGTTCAATCTTATCTAAAGCACAGAGTTTTTCTGTATATTAAAAGCTTAACGCAACTTGATCAGCATAAAACAACTATGCTTTACCCATTTTGCTATTAATTTCCTGGAAAATTTGCAAATTTTGAAATTTACAAAATTTGCTAAATCAACAGTGAAAACTCTGACCAAGAGGGAAACTGAAAGTAGGAACATTTGATGTAGTTTGAAATGATAAATTTACATTTAACCAACACTGCTGAAGTCAACTGAAAAAGTTGACTTGAGTGGGACTTGAAATTGCACCTTCAGGAATCTGGTCTGCCACCACTGAAGGTACAAGTTCAAATCCTGCTCGAGTCAACTTTTTCAGTTGACTTCATCAGTGCGGGTTAAATGGGAATTTATTGTTATGTTATCCTGAGGATAATTCTGAAATAGAATTGATGTAGTTTTCCTATAAAGTATCTTTGGCAGCCATATATTCACTGAAACAAGAAATGCCTATGCATCTTTCTGAAATACACTTTATTTGATTTGGGTTTAGTGGATGTGAATGTGATGTCAACATAAACAACACTGTTGTAAGTTAAAATTAATATTTTTTGTCAAAAAGAGGTTTGTAATAATAATGAAAACATACATATTGTAAAACTGTGGTGTAATACACTGGATGAACGAGAAGGCCAGGGATGTGAAAGCAACAATGTGTGTGATATCTGGGTTCTTACCACACTGTACACAAGGGTCAAATTTAAAATTTTCACTCTAAGGCCAAAATGTCTTTTGTCCCATAATTTGCCTATCATAGCCATTTTTTTATGTAGGCCAAATTTCAATTGACTTGCTTTTACCTTTTGACCCTTTCAAGATTCAAAACTGACAGCCATGTCACAATCTATTTATTCTCTGAGGATGTTGCACTTACAATGAAACATTAGATCTATTAAGTATTTTAACTAGATCTTCTTTGTGGCCTTTAGTGTCACATATTTTGCTGGGCTTTGATTTTTATAATTCATATACGGTTCATTCCTGGTTCCTCCCTAACTACATGTACAAACTGACAGCCCAAATGTAAAATAACACTTTTACTGTACAGTAAATATTTTATGATGATGGATAAAGATTTAAAATTTCAACTACATTGTTGTAATATACTGTGGCATATATTACGACAGAAACCTGAAACCTGCATCAAATAATGGGTGTTGCCTCTTGACACATTTCGACTATAAAGTAAGGACCAGGTTATTTTTGGTATGTGAGTTCACTATAAATTCTTTAAAGCCTTTTGTCTGATCAGATTTTACTGATTCCATGGTGTACATTTCACCTCAAGCTTCTTTGATTTTACCTGTGGTTCCACATGGTTTTTTTGGACTAAAAAAATCCATCAAAGGTGTTACAATCATTTTGAAAAGTTTTAAAAATAAACCTTTGATTTTGGAAGCTGGTTTTCTGCAAAATGAATTTCAGTGTTCTATGATCTACGTAAATATGTTGGTAAACTTACTGAACTGTATCCATTACCAAAAGTGGCCACAAAATTTAAGAGAAGATTTCATTATCCATGGACATTAATTTTCACCTTTAACATTGGCCGTGTCTGCAATGTCTGTGACTAAATTTGACCCTTGGTACATATAGCTATTGTTGAAGTGTAGTCTAATGAGACTGGATGGCAGACTTTAATGTCATAACTTGTTTGTTGTCCTTGATATATGTTTTTATAATTTTTATAGCCCTCAAAATCAGCAGTTAAAATTGCCAGCAAGACCAAATGTAAAACATCTTCCAGTGGGTGTTTCATCTCAAATTTATTAATAATTCATGAGAAAAACACAAAGGAACTCGCTACCAAGACATTGTTTGGATATCTGAGGAAGAACTTTCACCTTGAATTTCTCTTCAAATACTGATTCTTTTGAAATGCAATATTGTGCACTCAAAAGTTGTGTTTCATCAGATATCCAAAACACTCCTTCTCATGTGTGATATATCACAACACATATTGTATTTTAATTTACTAAGTTAGCCCTTTAACTGGCAGGGCTTAAGAAGGATTTCTTGACAAGTAAATTGTGTGGTAAATATCCGAAATATAATTTATATTATACTTAAGCGCACCCTTGCCTCTTATGTTGCATCTTACACTTTTGCCAATAATCGGTGTAATAAAAATTAGCATGAAGTATTCTGTTTGTAAGCAGTATTTCAGTTTTTTTCTTAGGGTATCAAGAACACTCATTTGTTACAAGGATATTGTGGATGTAAGTTTTTTTTATTTTTAATGTTTCTGTTTAGTGCAGCAAAATAATGACTTAAATTTTAGATTGTGCTATTTGTGTTCTTGAAAATTTAAAGACATAAAAATTATTTGAAGACTTGAAATTGAAGTATTTGACAACTGCCATGTCAATAATAACCAAATAACTAAAGTAGAAAGTCTTATAAATTATTCTAATGTAAGCCTTTGATTTTTAATTCTGATGAATAATATTTTATACTTGTTTTCTAGTTTGTTTTAATGTTATCAATTGCACATTTACAAATACCACATGTTGGTAATGGAAAATAGGTACAAATTAATATGAATGTTATTTATTTTTCAATAGATGATTGGAGAGTCCCTCCATTAATCATGATTGTGAAGAAGTGGGCCAAGAGACATGGTATCAATGATGCAAGTCAGGGAACATTGTCCAGTTACTCTGTCGTAATGATGGTTTTACATTATCTTCAAGGTACTGTGCTACTGTCATTTCTATGTCAAGGTGGTCCTTTGGGATGTGATCCTAATTTCCTTATAACTACATCTAGGTTCTATTTAGTAAAGGAAAATAACTGAAAATTACTGGGTTCAAACCTATTTTCACATACCTTTTCACCTTGAAGGTGGCTGTTTAGAATTTCATCCTGTCCAACGCCAAAATCTTATGTTGAAAACTGGAGAACCTGCAAGGGTTAAAAGAGCAACTGGCAGTTCTGTTCGGTGTTTACATGAAACAACAGTTGCATTTTCCCTTGTTTATGCTGTACAATTGTATTTACGTTTATTGTACACTTTCAGAGGATGCTTTTGGTTAAATGAAATAGTATCTCAAAAATTCATTGCACATAATTATTTGAACAATACCTCATTTTAAAGTAAAATAAAATTTCGTACAAGAATACATCAAAGTTTTTGTGTTTAATTAAAATCTAGAATTTGTGTAAAGTTGTTTTGTAGTCCAGTGAGTTGGCACCCCAGGAGTTCCAACTTTAGTGCAATTTAATGAATTGGAAATCTGTTTTTTTAATAGGACACCTGGAGACTTTTACTACAAAAGGGTGTCTACATTTTTTAAATTTTCAAAAGAATAGCATCAAGAACAATTTGTGCATTTCTACTTATAATGTGCACTAGCAATTTCGTGAAAACTAACAAAACTTTCTAACGGAAACAAATTTTTACAATCCCCAACACTCTTTTGTAGTAAAAGTCTCCAGGATTTGATTTAACTCAAAGCATACTCTGAAGGCTTATGATAACCTTAAGATAGCCCAACTCAGATAATCAATTGTGTTTTGAATTAGTAAGAGACAATACTAATTTTTGTAGACTGTAGAATTATTTTTTGTGTTTGTAAGAAAATAATAGTGCAGCGGTACTTATCTGTTTATCATTGTAGATCCCTGCCAACCACCTGTCATACCACCTCTACAGTTAAAGTATCCAGTAGGTATTTTAGAAATTTGTCTTACATCCATCAGAACACTCATGGTACCCATAAATTACAGCTGTGACATTATTTTATATTAAACCTATGTAGGAAATATTTGATGGAACAAGGAATATAAATGAACTCTCTGCAGAAAATCCCTGCACACGAATCTCACCTGAACGGTAAGGTATCAAAATAACATACATTTGATACTGCATCTCAATCATTACAGCCTTGTCCACTCTAGAAAGTTTTACCAAACTGACTAATTTGGAGTAAATCCATTATAATACTTAAGTACTCTAGTGTGATGCAAGCTGTCCAGCATCCTCTTAGATTAATGATTGCTGATACATGTTTTTTAGGCCCAATAACCAAGAAACTTTGGGAGAGTTGTTGCTTGGGTTCTTCAGATATTATGCTGAGCAGTTCAGGTTTATTGTTTATTTTATCTTCTCCAGTTGTACTGAGTTAGCTTATCTGAGGCCCTGTTTACATGAGTCCAGCATGAGATCAGACCACAATGAGAATGGAAATTGTTTAAATGTTTACAAGAGACTGGGACAAAATTCTTCACAGCTCTTGCAAACATTTTACGCTCCTACAGCACTATAAACACATATAAACAAATGAGACATACCTTTTGTTTAATCACCGACTGGTCTGGAAATAATTCGTGTTTACATAGAGAAAATCTTGTACTTGTTCCACATTTGTCCTGGTCAAAAGATAGTCATCTCACTTCAACTGCTGAAATGACTTTGGACGAGCACTTTTCCATTCCAGTCTTGTGCAGTACTGGTAAATGTCTACAAACAATAATTCTGTAACTGAAACAAAATCACCCAGTATGATTTTGTTCCAGGTTGTGAACAGGGCCTACGTTACCCCTTTTTACCTTCCATATGGTAGTTGTTGTTGTGCATTTTGGAATAGTTATTGGACTTGTCTTTTTTAATTGGCCTGTAGATTTATTTTCAGAAAAAAGTGGTGGTTAGGTCAGGTTATAATTATTCACCATAAGAGATTTTTATTACCATAAACCAAGCAATGCCAGGTGGAACCAATGGTACAGATGAAGACTTTAGGTTCCATTGTTGGGGAGCAAATTAACCCAATACTCTATTCTGATATTATTGATGAGTGGAGTAACCACTCTCACTCACCACATATGAAGATCATGAAATGGGGTCTATATTTAGTGAAGGTTAATTTGTGAGTGTAGGAATTGTACATTTTAAGACCCAGCCAGAACCAGTAGCAAAAAATGCAACCCTAGAACCTCTGTCTGAGAAGAGTTGGAGGCCCTGGAGTTTCTCAACAGGTCAGGGTTGGGTCTTAAAACTTATAATTCCTACACACACAAAAATTAACTTTCACTCAATATAGTCCCCATATACATGTTCGTCATGTTATCGAGTGTCAATTCGAAGTAATCAATAAAAATAATAATGAACCTTTTCCTTATGAAGACTGGTCTCATAACTGTACGGGAACTGCTTGGTGATGTGCACAGAAAAATGGTGAAGCGGTAATTATTACATAGTTATTCTTTTTTTTTCATTGCAGATGGGATGAAGATGTGATTAGTGTGAGACAAGGAAAAAAATTTCTCAAAGGAAATGCAAACACATGGGTCAAAAAATACATCTGCATTGAAGGTCGGCCAGAAGTTTGAATTTATTTTTTTTTACGGACAAACCTCATCCGGGCAACAATAACAGTGTCTTGTAATGCAGCAGAACATTATTTTTACAACCTGACAATTCATACTGGTAATTTAACATCACAACCTCAATTAATGCTTGAGAACCTGACTTCATCTCTGACAACAAAGCAAGTTTCACAAAGTGTCAACTAAAAGCATAACCACAGATGGATGGTCCAGTCACCTGCCAAACCTTGAGATTGGGCTGCCTGTGAGCATAACTAACAATGTGACTTAACATCCCACAATGTACAGTAATATACATGTAACATCACACAGTATAATAGCATGATGTAGTGTCTTACCAGTACTTTATTCAGCTAAAGGTCATACAATGAAGCATAGCATCAGGGGCTTTGTCATAAGGGTCTTTAACTTTCCTTCAGGACCAAGTTTCCTAGTCATCTGATTCTAATAAGAAACTGTTGTTGGGGTAGGATAACAAGCAAAGACTTTTTAGGGTTACTGTATATTGCTAAATATGGACTACAAAGCAAGTGAAGTCATTACATAATCTAGAACCAGTGAGCTATAATTACCATAGTAATTTTATTAATTTTAGAGCCTTTTGACTTCAGTTGTGTTACAAGAGCTGTCCACACTCAAGAGAGCTTTGAAGAAATCAAACGAAGAATAAAAATAGTATGTGAAAATTATTAAAATATAAGCTTGCCATTATAGGTGCATCTGCTCTTCATATTGTAATGAATTAATGAGGCTGCAACTGAAGAGAAGTTAGCTGAGGTCTTAGACAAGTAAGGCTAGGGCATATCAGTAATACAGCAGGATGACCGAAAGGATCACTTTCCATTTCAATGGATCAGTAACAAACCCCAGTCACACTGAGAAATTTGAAAATAAACTTTTTAAACCAGAGGAAATCTTACCCCAAGTATATTGAAGATTCTTCAGGCAATGTGCAAGTTCTGTTTTGTTATTGCCAGTGTTTTTTACAAACTTGGAATTTTAAAAATATATGTTGCCTTTAACCCTCACCAGTCAAGACCTTTTTTGGTCAGAATAAAAATTATATAATTTTATTTTATGCTAGAGGAGTCAAAGTGTTAACCCTTTCAATGCTAGACGTCTGTCTGGTAAAAAGTTGTATGTAATAGCCGGAATTGAATTCCAAAGCAGTCACCTTAGCAGTTAAAAAGGGTGACTATTAGCAGTTGGCATTTGATATGCTTACCATATTTCTGCCATAGTAAGTCCCAAGCATGGTGTTTTTAACTGTCAACATTTTGCTGGAAACTTGAACTTACACTTGAAATAATATGACCTAACATGCTAGAAGTCAAATTCCCAATTCTTGGTTAAGAATAACAGAAAGTGTTACCGACTGCCTTGACAATTTACTTTAGAAGCAACATGAAAGTTTGGAGGCAAAGTGCCCCCATGGTACTGTAACAGCATATTCTTAATGACGGCTGAGGTAGGTTACTATCTCAAGTAGTCAATGGACCACTCTGGAAAACATGGAGGGACTAGGTTCTGGGTAACTGGAAGGCTGACTGCCACTCAGAAAGTGAAGCCAAAAATGGCTGATATTGGGCCCTTTTGGTTGTTTACTTCAGTCCCTCATGTGGTCACATTTATTAGAACCTGTTCCTAACACAAACAATATCTCTAACCTTAATGCAAACTGGAACCTAGAGCTAACCCCCTGGATGCCAAATACCTATGACTTCCAGTTGATAATGTCTCCGTCCAAGACATGGTTTTCCCAGGGAGTTGAAAAGTAAAACCCTCACATTGTTCAGTAGCCCCAGGAAACCCTGTCAATTGTTTTGATAATACTAAACACTAATGACAAAATCTGCACGGGCCTAGGGGAAATGACCAAAAGGACTCCATGTTGGCCATTTTTGGCTTCACTTTTTGAATAGCTCATTGACTGGAGTCAGCCTTCCAATCTTCATAGAGTTCAGTGCCTTGGCTGTGATTGGATGGAAGTATGCAAAAGTTACCATTAACCACTCAATAGTTTGGGCTTGTTAACAAGACTCCAGTCTTTCCATGGTTTCTGGAGTGGTCAATTTGGGGTTTCCATGCTGACAATTACTATAATGAAAGCATTAAATCTTTTTTTTGAATTCATTTTTAGGCATACTACACTCTCACAGTGTCACCTTTCATTGAGAGTATTCTCTCTGGATCTTAGAATGTGTTGAATAACTGACAGAGGTAAAGTTTCTGTCAGAAAACCTGGTGTGTATGTCCTATTTTAATTGAACATGGGTTGAGGATACTTATTCATTACCAAAAAATAGTAATTGTGCTTTGGTTGTCGATAATAAAGGTAAATTACAAATATTTGGGTGCCCTATCATTAAAAATGGTTTTGTTAGAAACAGCAAGTTTTGGCTTTATTCACATATTATTTAATTTTTATGGATTGTTTTCCACTTCTCCTTCAAATTGCACTGGAAACCATGTAAATATGTCTGTATATACTATCTAAAACAGACATTTGCACTTGTGTACCATCGTTAACTTTGTTATTGTCCTTGTTCCTATAGGGCTCCCAAAAAGGATCTGTTATTGCTTGTGTTGGAAGACCAGAAGGGATTACAAAAACAATTGAAGGGAGGCTGATGGTATATCCTTTATTCACTTTGCCCAGTGTATTAAATGTTGAGTTCAATGGTAGTGAAGCTGTGTATAGTCTATATGGAGGTTATACCATATAAAGAAAAACAGATGAAAATGGAACACTACTACACAAATCCTGAATTACATGAAGGAGTATAAAACCATAACCAGCCAACATATGGAGAAATTGAAAATTTAAGTAAGAATGGTAAACGGCATGTGCATGAAAGTATCACTGCAATATATGAGATCCATATTTTTATGAAAATATTGTTGTAATACTAGAAATAAAAGTGACAGTGCTGTACTAATACTGACTTGATAGGTTTGTAAAAGAGAAAACTATTTATTTTTGTGTTACTACTGTAGAATACCGTGCTAAATGAAGATGAGGCTCTAAGAGCAAAGTTGCTGGCTGCACTTTAAGAAGCAAAATATGCAAAACCCCAAAGTCTTATAAAAATAACTTTGGAGGCCAAAAAGACAAAACACATACATTAGCTATCAAGACTGTGACTTCTTGTTGTTGTGCTGCATTTCTTACTGTGTGAAAATGAAATTTTTAATGTTTGTTGTGTACAACATTGCAATGAATCACAAAAGTAGGAGTGTTAAAATTTGGCCGGTATAGAGTTGTAATAGATCTCTGAAGCCTTTTTTGTGTGATTTTCAGGATAGCGCATCATCATAAAATGATTCTACTGTACTGTCATTTAAAAAGAAAATAATCCAATGAACTGCAGTACATAATTGTCAAAGAAAAATTATTGCAGTTGTGTGAATGAAAACTGGATGAAATATGTTGTTGCCCTGCAAATTTCATCACATAGTTGTGTTCATTAAAGACAAAAACATTGTACATGTTATTGTAATTAAGAAATATTTAATAAAGAGAGTATTTTATCCAATATGTTCCTTAGCTTTCTGGCATAACTGTTAGTATTCCATTTAACTGGCATTGTCCAACTTAACTTAAAATTTTAAATCTGGTCACAATTCCAATAACTAGTGAGTTTGTGGTTGATTAGTAGCAATACTTTCCCACTTGTTTAAAAACTGCATTACAAAACTGATGCATAACAAAACAAATCACACAAGAGCAAATCTCTGCCAGGAAAGATGTGATTGAAGTAGTTTAACCTTTCTCAGCTGCATGGTCCCCCTTAGTTGGTACAAAATTAAATTATTTGGCATTTATAGCCATAGTAAAAAGTAATCTGACTTGGCTGGGAATAAGTTTGTTAGCCATGACTGCCTTCACAATTTACTGGTATACTAATGGTATGTTTAGTTTCTTGTTCACAAGTAAGGTGTTCCAGTAGTATCAAATAATAGTTGGGAGACTGTGGAAACAAGGGATGAGTGGGCACAGTTGCTTTCCTTGCTAATAATTGTGTTGTGCATGTTTTAATATTCTTCTTGATATTTCTAGTTTAAATCAGACTTTGTTGTTACCAGTATGTGTCAGCCACATGGCAACTGAACTAACATGTCCTTTCCTATAACCGTTGAGCTAAGTGTGGTCAGACAGTTAGCATGAGCTGGCTTTTAAAATACTTTGTTACATTAGTTCTACTTACAATCTTGAATAAAGTTATATGTAAACTTGACAATTGTGATCATTCTATATCCACAAAATATCAACTGGTTTTTTTATGTTTTATTCAACAGGACTTGTCTAATGAGAGTAAAACTTTTAGCAATCTTGTTTAATTACAGTACTGTATTTTGAATAATTTAGAATTTAAACCTGTAATCTGAGATAAATAATTTAGGTTACAGAAATCACTTCATTGTAGATAATCCTTAATCGACAAAATCAGGTGTTTTTTCTTTCAGAAACTTTTCTGACTGAGCCCATGAATGTTTCTTCGGTGTCGATCACTTCCTAAATAAATAATCCTAAAAGTACTACCAACAAAATCAGGTGCTTTTTTTCAAAAACTTCTTTCTAACTATGACGTATGGTAGCCCCCATGAACCAAGCCTGGAAGGCCAAAAACACAGTTCAGATTTCAGGTCTTTGTGCTCAAAAAGGGCGTAAAAATAACATCCTAACACACAACCAATATTTGAACCAAGAAGGATAAAGATGTGCCAGCCGCAGTGAAAATAGGGGTAAGACAGAGATTTCCACATATCACAAAGTAGTCGATCACTGAGCCATAGGACAACTGCAAAGAACCACCATAGTATTCCAATGTAAGCAAGTTTGATCACTCTAGTATTTTTACACCTGCAAGAGAAACAAGAACAGTTGGTAGGTTAAATGTTGAATATGTTATCGTAATTTGCAGACTATAAGCCGCAACTTTTTGCCAAAATTCTTCGCAGTGCGACTTATATATGAATAAATGCAAAATTTTACTGGTATTTGAAAAAGTTTTCTTCCTTTTACTAAGCATCACATGCAAAAAGTTTAATTGCATTTTATAAAACGGAAGATGGTATGAGCTTGTCAAGCGGATTGGATAAAACAAGTCTAGTTGATTGGCTGAGCATTGGTCTACTAGATCCAGAGTAGATCAAGGTTGGGTGATTAACATTTTGTAGTCAGATCTTACAGTTAACCTGTTAACACCCAGGGCTCATCACTGTGGTGACTTAAATATTCTGGCATTGGCCAGAGTGAAAATTTAATGCTAAATTGGCCCATAATGGGTTAATTATTAACCAATCAGCTTTGTTTTGAGCTTTTGTAGTATTATACAGTATATCTACTGTTAAATGTAAGCCAGCACAATATAATTTATGCTTAATACTAGTAATATTGCTGAGTTGCAATTAATCCAAGGAGATTTACAACCAAAGGATGACAGCTAAGGTGGAAGTAACATAATTATAATAGCAGTTTATCACATTTGTTTGTGGGAAGACTAATACCAGTATTAGCTTTCTTGACAAGTCATTCAAACATATATATCAACCCCATTCTGGTAAGTAGACCTGTAAGCAGTAATAGAGGACAATTTCAATTTAGATAAGGGCTAATTAGCATTGGTTTAATTGGTAGTAAACCTTTTTACTGACACATTCATATCAGAGGTGACCTTTTGTAGTTTGTTCTGGCTAATAGCAGATGATTTGTCACCCAAGGAAGCATGTTGGGTTGTCCACCAGGTAAATTCTGATTGCTGTTATTGCAATTATCAACAGTTTGGCATACAAATGAGGCAAAGTACTTCAGTATTGTTTTGACTCTTTCATCCTTTTGCATATTAATTTTTTAAGACTGAAGAATATTGAATTGTTGACTTAACGGAAGTAATAACTATTATTGGTCATTCTAAATCCCTGTGGATGTCCATACCTAATTTTGGAACTTGCAAATGACTACCTCTACGTGCAAGCTAGTTTTATTGACACAATGAAGATTGGGCACAATATGCTTGATCAGTAATCCTTGACAAGTATACTTGTCACCAATCTTGAAAGTGTTAATGTGGAATGGAAAGGTGTTCTTACCTCTGAATTTCTTTCCATACCATTGGTACACCAGGAATACCAAGAAACATCAGGAAGACTGAATTTGCAGCAGGATATACAAAGCCAAGAAGTGTTGTTATCAGGGCCACAATGCCAACAGCAAATTTGAAGCTCTTCCTGTAGTAGACAAATTCAAAATTAAAGTTTCTTTAATTACGAACTTATCAAAAAAGTCACATTACTGTCAGGCCAAGGGATTGCTATCCATGTTTATTGGAGGAAAGTGGGACGTAGGCCAGCATAATTATTTATAGATGGCTTATGTATATAAATACAATTATAATTATGTTTATAATATATTATATTATTATATATATATTATTTATTTTACATGCATATTATTATAAATATAATTATATTATATGAAATGTAAATGATTATGTGTAAATCATTGGAGCCCTCTTCATGGAGTAGGGGCTCTCCAACAATCTAGAGACCCCATTCTGTTTGGAATAATGGTACTGCAGGTAGCACAGGCCATGAATTGAAGCTGTAAATATGTATAACAGTTGTTGCTAAGAAAATTTACAGGAAGAGTTATATCCAGGAAGAGTTAGGAAACTAGGAATTGTGGAACTTCCAAAACATTGCATACAGTAAGTTCAGCAACATGACCCATTTTTGGGTACCATGATGAGACTTTATTAAATCCATTATAAGTAATACATAACTGTCCATAGTGGTGCAGTTTATGATTTTCTGAGTTAGAGCCCTCACTAAGCAGATGAGAATTGACTCCAACCTTGTTTCAAACATTCCTGTATATTGTATCATCCATTTGGGTGTCCATAAAGCATAAGCAGCTAGCAGAACCCACAGAATAGCCAGTTCATCAAGCAACTGGCCAACAAGGCTGAGGGTTGCATGAAAATAGGCTGAGCTTGCTCCAATCACCATGATCAGTAGCCACACCAAGTTAACACCACCGCCAATGATACTGGAATACTCTTGGAACAAGTAGCTACAGAGAGAAATTGGCTCCCGTATTAATAGTTCAAAATAAACAAATGAAATGGGTACACCACCAGTATTTGAGCAAAGTGTTCTTTTCCCTATCCCATTACATTTCCCAACATTCAAGGGTATTCTATGGCTAAATTTGCTCTACTTTTGTCAGTCATAAATGTGCAAAATCGACTACAAAGTTCATGGGTGGGTCTTAACTGCGAAGCCTGGTAAGATACTCAAGGGATTACATTTTGGATGTCCCAAAATCTTCCAACAGAATGTGGTAAATCATTTTTCCACCAATTGTTAACACAGCTCATAACAGATGAACCTTTCATTAATTTATCACAGATGAACCATCCATTAATTTGTTTTCCCAATAAAATGCTTACATTAAGTTTGAGATAAGAATTAGTGAGAAATATTTTCCATAAGTTCAGACTGTCCAATTGTGAGTCATGGCTGGTGGGGACACACAGTGGAGAGGCATACTCCAAGCCTCCAATTCTTGCCCCATGTGAATGTTTGAAGGCTTGGGTCATTTTGAGAAATCCTTTGACCGTACATGTACTTAACATTAAAACAGTAGAAAATTTATGAAACTTTACACAGCTATAAAACAAAACATATACCGAATAAAATCATCTTGTGAAACTCAAGATATGAGTAAAAAACAAGAGAGAATGTTTA
>JBAHVQ010000017.1:1716263-1727307 GCA_036872915.1 Nanipora kamurai
TTGGCGTTCCACAGTTTGATCAGCAAAAATTTCCTAAGACTTTAACAGTATCAAACTGCAAAACTCATAATTCAAATAGATTTTATTTTCCCGTTGTCTGTTCAGTTAAAGATGCAAAGGTGACGTCACAACGTGGTAAGAACGTCATTGGCCCACTCGGTTATCGCCTCGCGGGCCATTTGACAGATGCCACCTGAACAGACAAGGGAAAAATGAAATTTATTTGTTATATAGCTCTGATGATTTATACCGAATGCACAACCTTTTGATTTCAATTAAACTTCTCGAAACTCTTAATAAAGACTTCATGTCCTTTTTAATGTAGAATGGGGGGCAACGACAACATATACAAAGGAAGAAGTACATTTATGACCGAACTACAGGTAAAGAATGTCATGTACTGTTAGGGATAATGCAGATTTTTAAGACCTTTTATGAAGGAATAATTCAGGGTTTCTGTACAAACAATGTACTTTATCTATCACAAACCTTTCTTGTGGATGCTAACTCAAGCCAAATGATTAATAAGTATGTATGAAATCCCTAGTCGTATATAACATACTTCAAGAAAGAATTCTTGTTTAAAGGAAAATGGTTTAAGCGCATCGCCAAGGCATGACTTTATTGGTCCTATGACCTCCTAAATATTTCAGAACCGTACTTCAATTGTTAAGTGAATGCTTGTTACATCGGCTTTTTTTATGAAATTTATTTTTTGTTTCTGCAGGAAACATCTGACATTTTAAAACATGCAACGCCTCGATCTTTGGTTATTCTTGATGAACTTGGTCGTGGAACGAGCACCCATGATGGAACAGCGATAGCTTTTGCAACGTTGTCTTACGTCATTACAAACGTAATTACTCATTGCACAACTTCGAATTGGCCACTTTTACCTCAGCCATAATACAGTTCGTTTGGGGGGATTCTTTGCGTACAAACAAAGAATTTCCAGTTCATCGGAGCATTGCTAATGGTCCAATGAACTTGAAATCCTTTGTTTTGATGCAAAGAGCCCCCTAAATCGAACTGCATGATGGTACTTTCCAATCCTTGAAAGTTAAGACAGATCTTGGTTTTTTTGAAAAGCAATTTTCCCCACTTAATGTCGTAATAAAACTGGCGTTCTTTTCCTTAATGTAGATCTCCAGTCTCACACTCTTCATCACCCACTATCCTTCACTTGCCAGTCTTCAGATATGCTACCCAAGACAGGTATCCAACTACCACATGGCGTTTATTGCCGAGGGGCAAAACATCCGCACGGACAACGACTCCGGGGAATATGACAATTCCGCTTGCGTAGAAACTGTTACGTTCTTGTACCGTTTGGTCAGAGGTGTTGCTAAGAATAGCTATGGCTTAAACGTGGCCAGACTGGCCGAGATACCGCCTGAAATTTTGCAAAAGGCTGCCGTAAAGTCGTGTGAACTTCAGAATATTATCAAGCAAAGAAGGTAGGTTAAGGCGTAATAAACAAAGTTTCTTTAGTGATTATGCTTTTAGAAATATTAGACTTCAAGACGTTCTTGAGCGCAGAGATTATAGTTAACATACTGAGTGAAAGTGGTAACATTGAGTAAAAGTGAAAGTGTTAACGGAGAGGCGGCTTCAGAGACGGTCTATGTTTAGAGTTCGCGAGCATGTTGACTTTGAATGGACTATTCTTCCTTGTTTACTTTTGTCGTTCTTCCTATTTCGTGGGTTTTCAATAACTTTGGCCTGGTTTGTCGCCTGCTCCACTGATCTTCATGAGGTACCCACGATAAAGAGGCAAATGCAATCTTTTGAAACAAAGAAAGTTAATCTTGTGCATCAACGCGAGTAGCTAGTCATAACAACAAGTAAACTTTACTTACGTTTTAACGACTGACTTTTATCGTAGTTTATGAACCATGGTTAAGTAAACAAGCCGTTTAGATATTCTTTATCAATTTGTATAGCCCTCACTGCTGCGTTCTCGCACTACTTTAACAGGGAACACGTGGCCTAAGGTCATAACGGATGCAGAAACTCTGCTATAAATATACTTAAATACCTGCCAGAGTTAAACCCGAATAAAATCAAACAATCATTCTTGAGATGCTGATTCATACTGAAAACTATTCAGATAGATCTAAAATATCCGGCTTTTATCCTGCATTGACATTCTTCGAATTCCCCGTGTCTCGTACCGACTTTACACGTTCGAGTGAGTGTTCCGTTCATTGCTAACGTTTACCTATGAGGAAATTTTCAGTAAACAGGACGGAAAGAGACTTAGTTGAGGCACAAATCGTAGCGTCGGCAACTGTTTAATTCGCCTTGGCCAAAGCTACGTATTTTATTTTCTTTCTACAGCAGTACTTCTTTGTGGCAGGTTATTAGATAGTACACTGCTTCCAAATGTTGTAAGGTGATCTGATATTTGTGATAATCATAATCTTCAATGAAAAATGATGACCGGCTGTCTCAAAGATACGACTTCAAAGATGATGACCGGCCATCTCGCAACAGGGGGGGTGGCAAGAGATGTAATACCGGCTATAGTTTCCTTTTCTTTGATTTTTTTTTTTTAAAATTGCACTTCAGTTTAGTTTCCTGGTAATTATGCAGAAGTTGGTATCTTGGGTTTCTTTTCTAGGCTAAATGATATGTTGTGTAAGTAAATGTAACGGAGATTCTTGAGCCGGTAAAGTCAACTTAAAAATCGATGGCCATGTCTGCATTTCAACTTACATTTACAGGTTTATCACAGTTGCGAGGAGTGTTCGACGTTTTATTCCCTTAACTCTATACGGTCGAACACCACAAATGTAGGACTTGAGGGGCAATTTCATCTTTTGCTATTTTCACAAGGTTTCGGTTCGAGTTTTGACTCGAAATATTTTGGAATTTACTCTAAAAATTAAATGCGAAAAGAGCTTTTAGTAAATGCTGAAAATTAACCTGGTTGATGTGGGAGCATGGTTAGACGACCTAGGAACGTTCGTCAAGCTTGTAACCTCAGGAAAACTATTTCTGAGACCTAGACGGGAATCGGACCCGCAATCTTCTAGTGATGACCGGTGGGACGGTCTAACCATTGAGAATGATAATGATGGAAATACTAAATGCTGAACAGTAATCTGGTTCATATGGGAGCGTTGTATATATTAGAAGACCAACGAACGTTCGTCGCGTTTCTCTGAAGTTACGAGCTTGGCGAACGTTCGTTGGTTGTCCGAAAGATCATTTCTTGCGCGCGTTTCTCTTCACAGTTTTTTGCTGTTACACGACGAACCATGACGACAAGCAGAAAAAGTTTTTCACTGCCTTATTAATTTCCTGGGACTTCAGTTAAAGACGTCAGGGGCTCTCGCAACCAGAGATTTTCGGATGTTTGTAATGCGTTCTCCCCGTAAAGTAAAGTTCCTTTGTTAAAAAAAAATCTTCCGTTTCTGGTCAGCGCGCGCGTCATTTTTAACCGTGCGCGTCAATTTTTTTTTTCAAATGCGGTTCATTAATCATTAATAATTTTTACTCAAAAAAATAATGAAGTACGGTCAGACTGATGAAAACCGCTGATTTATGGTCAAGATGGCCCAGGCTGCCCCACATGTGCCAGTGCGCGCAAACAACAATGGCAACCACTGATGCGGATTATTATTACTATTCGTCTGGAGTTTTTGCAGTGGTGTCCTGCCATTGTGCGTCGGGAGATGGCTTACTACTTACTGGACCAAACGCGCAGAATTATTATCCGATATGCAACATTTGCTCAGCTATCCCAGCGAAGTCTGCCATTCTCAAACGAAAGAGAAAACAAGTAGCCCGCCGTAATGTTTTCAAATTGAGATTGATTGCTAAAGAGTTTTGTAGAGTTTTTATAGAAAACATTAAAAGAACAATAATAAACCATGTTGTTTGCTTCTTGGTTTTTGTGAGAAAAATGTTGCGAAACCTAGGCTACTGATTTGTTACTTTTTATTATTTTATTTCAGCTATTGTAGCAGCTCTTGCGCTATTCTATTATAAAACCTGAAAAATTGGCAATAGTATAATATTTAAAACATAAAAATCACCGTACACAACACAGAAACTAGAAAAATACTCACACACTTCTGCAAAACCGCCCTCTTTATTGACTATTAGAGGGGAAAAAAAAGAAGAAAAATAAAGCCGCGTCGGATCAGGACGCACCACCTGACTAGAAACAGGAGATTTTTTTTTCCCTTATACTTGATAATCCTATCAGCTAAACTACGCTGCTCTCCCTAAAGGTCCAGTAAGGGCCATCCCTCATGGGTCCAGTGTCACTGCAGGAGGAAACCAGCACCTGGAGGAAACCTGCGATGTTGACAAGACTCTTCTGACATGTGACCAAGTTAACTTTAATCAGAAAACCGCACTGAGCCAGAATCGAACCCCAGTCACAAAGGTGAGAGGCACTCGTACTAGCACTGTACCACCAATATCCCAACAGTACCCCTGCCTTGAGGCAAAAGCCCCATAAACTGTCAGAACCTTGGTTTAACGATGGTTATTTCCCCCCTTCCATGGTTGTCAAAAATGATATTTTTCATTCGAACGTTACGTATCAATGAACGAGGCGCTTGTCAACATTTCAATCATTGAGAAATAGTCTTCAGAAACAGTATTAAGGCAAAACATGAACAAAGTGTTAAAATCATAACGTTACACAAACAGTAGCCAGCAAGAAATAGTTCAACATTCTGACGATCGCAGCGTACATGCAACTGGTTGATTGTTGCTATTTCGAATATTATTTTTAAACAGTATCTCTGTTATTGTACTTTTATGTATACTTAGGATTTTCACATCTAATCACATGTGATCACGTGAAATCACACGTGTGAAAGTCATGTGAAACTTTTGTAAGCGTGTTGGTGGTGTTGTAGTTGTAGTTGATATCATTGATCTTGATAGAGTTGTCGTTTTAATTTTGTTAATATTATCGTTTACAGGAACGAAAGACAAATGTTTAGCACCATTTGTAATTGCTCTTCCGAAGAACTCAGAGACAATATGCGAGAACTGAACGTCAAAATGGTTGGTCAATGAGGTTGATTTCATAATTATTCCAGTAATTCCTATATGTGCTGCTTTTCCGGGCATGCGTAGTTTTATGAAAAGTGAGATAGATCGCATTTCTACTTGGAATACAAATGTCGATTTTTCAAAATCTAAACTTCTCAGACAGAGTAAGCAAAATTTTCGAATTTTCCGGCAAATAGATCTGGGTGGTGTCTTCATTTTAACGGGCACACGACTTGAAAAAATTAGTTCAGACGAGATCACCTCAGATGAAAGAACTCTTGAAATTACGTAGGTTGGCCTTTACAGTCCTCCCTTGGCTCACTTCGTTCTTGAGATATGAAGATTTGTTTAACATGTAAATGACTAAACTTTCTACGTCACACTGTATATAAGAAAATCACGTGTATCTTTGAAGCTGTCATTGGAAATCACTTGGAACTGTTGGTGAGCGCGTATGGATCCCATGGCACTAAACAAGGGAATTTTCAAGAGTATTAAATTGATAATGTCAAAGATATTTACGTGTTTTCCCAGTAAGTCATTATACAGTGTGACGTAGAAAGTTGAGTCATCTACATAGCAAACAAAGGGACAGCCATCTTTCATCTGAGATGGTTTCTTGCAAACTCATTTTTTTAAAGTCCTATGTCCTTCAAGAGGCATCGATAATTTTTCTAAATTTAGTAACTGAAGACCCTTTCAGTACTGTTGTACCAATTTATTAGGTTTTGATTACAGTTTTTTTAAGTTGTTTTGCGATAAAACTGAAGTACTTGCGGGGACTGCCACCAATTAATGGTTTGCCATCAATCCCTTGAGATTTAAAAGGCAAAGATACGGCGGCCATGTTGGTGTCAACCACAATAGAGGTAAATGAAATTCTTTTGTTAAAGTTTCACCAACATGGCTAAGGAGACGTCACGTGCAAATCGTCAATAAGTATATATTTTTTCAGACTCTTTTACCGGTTCTGTTATAAATTCTCTTATATATGTATTCTGCTATAGCGTAAATGAAATAAATTGCTGCTTATTTCAAAATTTTAAATTCTCCGTGTCTGGGCAAGTTGAAGCAGCGCTACAATGCTGGTACAGAATACAATACTATCCACTACTGTTACTTGTACTAGAAGTCCCAGAAATTCACTCTGTAAATAAGTGTGAAAATTGCTTCTGTATATTCGTAAAATGAACGAAAAATATTAATTTTTTTTTTCTGTCGCCCACGACGCCACTGTAATTAAGAATTTTTTTTTAATTTAAGATTTTCGGTTAACTTGAAAAAACTGAATTTTCGAGGGTTTTTTCAAATTATTATTTTTGGTAAAGGAAGCACTATTACTGTTACTACACCAGCTTAAACTTCAATCATTCCTTTCCTACCCTGCCAAATTTGGAGCTATGGGCTACAATCATTCCAGAGTTGTGTCCGAGAGAAGCATGCGGTACCAACCATCGACAACCGTTGAGGACGTACAGGAAGATATGAAGTTGAAATTAGCAGGACGTGGGCGGCAACTCTTGGAAACGAACAAACAAACAATACACATAGTTTACTGTGCAATATCAGTATCTACAGAGATGTGAAAGGCTTGAAATTTTTAACATATTCCGTCTTATGGGCTGTTAGTTTTTGAAAGGTGGTAGGCATACATCAAAAAAGGCCCATCTTATAATAGAAATACCGCGCGTGTGAAAAAAGGTTTGAAGATCGTCCTATAAAAAGTTAAAAATTAACGTTCCCCACGTCTAAGGCCTCATCTACACTTATATATACGTTTTCCTAACTGGAAAACGATTAAGTGGAATCGTTTTTATCGAAAACGGTAAGTTATCTACGCGTATGAACAAGTCAGTTTCATTCTTATGGCTTGATTCTATTCGATACCTCAAAAACTCGTAATTAGTATATTTTCCAATTGGCTTGCATGCATTTGATCACTTTTATACGTGATTAAAATTATCGAGCCGAACATTTTGAATAAATAATAGTGACGAACACGGAACTCTACAATAAGTCGTCATCCTTAATTATTAACTCCAAGCTTTGTTATTTTGGTAGCTTTTCGTCTACGCTATTTAGTCAACTGCCCCCTTTAAAAACACAAACAGATGAACAAGTATTAGCAGAAATTCAATCCCCCAGCGATGTTTGTTTATTTCAGTTTCATAAAGGTCGCTATGACGGTTGTTTTCGAAGCCGTTTGCTCAAATACTCAAAGCACGCACTTTATCAAGTCTAAAAATGTTCGCGCTGTACGCTCGAACCTTTCAGACGTACCAAACCACCGCTGTACTCGTTTTACGCACTGCGTAGTTTTTTTAAAGGTAGTAAAGATACGTAAACATCTGTATGTGAGTGTTAGCACGCCTGTAGGTACTATGCTAAGGGGAAATTAAAACTTTGTCCATTTACATACAAAACTTCTTGTTTCAAAAACAGTCGGGGAAATCTCTTCATTTGTTGTTTTTATATCAGCCATACACATATTATGTAGTTGTTTCCCGCATTTTAGTCAGCGATCGTACTTTACCGCTTTTGTTTTTCCTTAGATGTTTTGGCTGGACACCAAATTTTGACCTCGTGTTCTTCCTCCTTGTTGTTTTTTGATGATAACCAAACGTAGTTTCATTCGCTCACATCATTCTTAGCACATAACCCATCAGTTTATATTGGCAAGTCCAAGTCAAATTAAGCCTACTTCCCCCTGTCAAAACCTTTTGCATGACAGTGCCAGGAGCCGAGAACTAGAACAAAACTGAAAGAGGAATGTTTTGATTATTTGAGCTGCCTGGAGAAAGGCTTTTTAAGAGAAATTTTCAACACCTATTGTTCTTCAAGTAAGTTAAACGTTATGGTAGAGTCATGCCGAAGATGTGACTGACTTTATAGGAATTAATATGGAATATAGATAATATTTGTGCCTTTTGAGTAAAAAGGTGTTATTATCTAGCTTCATCTGGTGACAACGCGCGGTATAATTTCTACTTGTCAAGTTTGTAGTTCAAAGTGCGATTACTATGCCTGAGAGGTCAAACAAACCTTGAAACTTGATGGTCCGATCCCAGAAATATGGTAAAGATTTATATAAATGAATGAGCACATCGTTGACTGAAGCTCTATGAGTGCCTGGTACTGCACACACGTTTATTCGCTGTGCTATGAGGAAATCGTGCTCGTGTAGCGCCAACTCTTCGTATCAAAAAACCTTCGAGCAAATTCTTACCATTAATTTTGTATACTCCCTCTATACTCAAGTGTTTAGTCTCTCACCATCTATCTATGGATTTGTTTTCGTTTTTTTTTTCTTTGAAACCCAAACGTGCCCTCGTATTGCGATTATTATTTTCAAATGACTCTCACGTGAGCTGGTCTTAGCTTCGTTGTTGTCAGGATTAAAATACGAGGCCAGCTGCAATTAATTAAAACGTGTAGTATTACACATAGCTGAATCTAATTTTCATCGCACGTTTTCCACGTTTCAGCTGCTGCGATGTAGATGTCTTCCTCTGTTTTGAAAAGCAACTCTAGGATGTACTGGTCGTGTAGGACGAAATTAGATCTGTTCTTGGAATATAAACAGATCTTTGGCGCCCTGCGGATAATTTATTCCAGACAACGTGCACTAAAATGAAAGCATTGATTACTTTTAAAATCGCTTTGCTTGCTCGATTTCCAATTATCCGGTGGCCCCGTGATTATTACTTTTTGTTTTGCTGTCAAAATTATTTATCTATTTTCCAAATATTTGCTGTGGACTCAGACGCTGATCGAAAACAAGAATTTCAACGCGAAGTGAAGGTGCGTTTTTTAAACTCCTGTTTTTCGACTCCTTACTATTATTCGTTGTCCAAATAAGCCGGTAAAACCGCATCTATTCAAAAACGCTACTTCAAGTTAATCTTCTTGAAAACTGATCACAAAAAGATTTCTCATGTCTCCCTGACGTAAGTCCGATTTTGGTTTTAGAAAAACGTAAACGAGGACAGTATCGGACCACAAAATCGCATTTTTCAAGTCATTTTAATTTTGCTTCGGAGCCAAACGGACTGTTCTGACCACGTACTCACATAAATCTAGCTAATTGGGGACCTGCTAAGCTACGATTGGCGAATATCAGATGATTAACCGGTACAAGCAAGACTGGTTTCATTAGAACTGTGCATGTGCTATGTTACCAAGTGGCTTGCTTTGGGATCAACGGTAAACTGAAACCAACGTATCGTTATAGACAATTTGGTTAAATCCATATAAGGTAGGTAGCTTGACAAGAGACGCTCAATTTTACTCTCTCGAGTTATCTCTGAGGTATGGAGGTGGAAGCGTCGGATATCTTACGCTCCTTGAACAACGCATTACGCGAATGTTTTTTGTTATGTAAATCTTGGGGATTATTTTCAAAACAGTTGGAAAACGTTGTAGGATCATTTGGCAGTTTCGGTCTTGTTTTTTTCTGGCTGACGAAAATTTCTTGCACGAAGGAGAAGCAGTTGTGAATTCTCTACATTTACGAAATATACATGTGACATTCGTAACGGTTATATTGACTGTTTTCTCTAATCTTAATTTGTTATTCAGATTATATCCTGAGGATGGAGACGTCATGATTGAAAGCACAGTGAACTGCCGTAATTAAACATTCTTCAAAGGAGCCAAGGAAAGTCACTTTCAGAAGACAGATAACTTCACTGCAGCTCTGAAAGTCTCGCTAGTGTTCAAGCGCTTCAAGAAAGTAAACGTTGAGTTGACTGGACAAAGTTCTTGGACCCGATTTACACCAATATCTAACCATAGCAATCTAACGAGTGAGTACCACTTATACCAAGACATGTGGAGCTTAAAAACTCTCTTTGGAAGTAAATGTTTTTCGTCGAGTTACCAGGATTACTTTTCTGATTCGCGCTCGGTTGAGTCTTCAGTTGCCATCGAGGGAAAAGAGCGGATCTATAGTGCTGTCAAGGCCTTCGTGCTGTTATGCTATTGCCTGGCTCTTAATGGCTTCATGGCTTATGTGATGCGTTTTGGAGTAAACCGTTTGTCCTATGGCGTGGCCGCTGTTCTGCTCGTCTCCCTTGTCTATTTCTTATATCTGTACAAGTGCGAGAAGGTGGAGGTAGACCGCGGTAAACTGCAGACTGTTCGCTCTTTCTTTTACGCCTTCTCCGTGATCTACATTATGGTAATGTTAATGTGTTTTAGTTCGTTGTTGTTAATGAACGAGAAAATATCGCCTGGTGCTTGAACATTTGACCTTTTGTTACATGAAATGTGGGTGCAAGATGTACAGATCAACTAAATTTCTGGTGCGACGTAATTTCGACTTGAAATGTTTCGGGGGGGGCGTGTGTCGCAGGTATGCTGACCCAAAAACTATTCGAAGTCCTTGGATACCATGACTTCAACGTGGGAGGCTGCAAGAATGCTGTCAGAACTTGGTTAAACACAAATCTCTGAACACAGAGGCGGTTAAGATGATACAACATCCAGTAGTCTTGCGGTATTTAATGTTCGTATGGTGTCCATGTTGCCAGACGAAAACCTATTACCTTGAAAGTACTAAATTTGTGGCTAACGATAACCTTTCGCAGGTAATTGTATAAAATATGCAAATTGACGATACAATATATTTACCGTTGGACAGTACATTGCTCAAGGGGATAACAAAATGTACACTCGTCAGTTATATTAAAAAAAAACTATTCCAAGCTACTACTCTTGAAACGAACTTTACGTTTGTGTCTGTCTGCGAATTCTTGCCACTTAGGGCTTAGCTTGCCAAGGCAGCCGAGAAATTGCGATAAGCCCTTGCCTCTCACGGTAAATAATGTGCAGAATGATGAACATATCAAGAACTTAAAGTCTTAGGAAATTTTTGTTGATCAAAGTGTCGGACGCCATGGACTCAGAAAAACTATGAGTTCCAGACGGGACTCGAACCCGCAACCGACGGTTAGAGCGTCTGGCTAGCATTCAGAAGGTTGCGGGTTCGAGTCCCGTCTGGAACTCAGAGTTTTTCTGAGTCCTT
>JBAHVQ010000018.1:0-10570 GCA_036872915.1 Nanipora kamurai
TGGGTTCACTTCATAATGAGGTTTCGGTGTTGCAATGGGAATGAGAACTTATTATTTCTGACTGAAGAGCGTTTAAGTAAGGCCGAGTTTTTTTTCGGAAAGCCCAAATGCGAAAAAAAAAATTCATGAGCGGATTTTAATTCAGTAAAAAATGTAAACAGGTTCCATGGGATACGTGGACAAAAAACTGATCAACTTTAATAACGATCAGTCTTCAGTTTTAGCCAATTCACTTTTAACTTAAAATGGAATTTACTTACTTTAAATGGAAGTTAACTGCGTTTTAGATCTCCATCGGTTAATTTAAATCGTAATTAAGAACTTCATGCAACCGAGATCATATGCCTATTTTCTGACACTAATCTAAGGAACAGACATCACTCATTAACACGATCAACTCCTTCGTCAGTAAAAACCGCTGCAATCTTGACCATACTGCCATAATCGTTGAATTAACGCGTAACACATGTGCCAGAAAAATAGTCAACACTTTCAATTGGTTTCATCCTAGATCCCAAATCCGCCTGCTTGACATCGGAACTCAACTTTTTAACGATGAAATATTCGGAGCTAAACAACAGACTAACCAGTAATCCTGGATTAACGCTAATCGTGCTTTGAACAACTGGCTGCTGCACGAATCTTATTTTTAAATGGAACAGGATACCAGGAAAACAAAAAGGCACCAGATAGGTTTATTTTAAAATGTACATGAATTTTGATCATTAGACATAGTAAACTTTCATCACCTAGGGGTCGAACGGAGAAAAAAAAGTTGACTATCAAAGGAAAATGTAAACACGTTAGAAGTGAATGATAGTCCATGATAGTCCATGATAGTCGATGGTAGTTTATGATAGTGAATAATAGTTGGTGGTCAACTATTATCGACGATCATCGACTGTCATGCGCTATTTGACCAGGACTTTACACGAGATTATTTTACTCTGACTTACACCACACAATTTTATTCCTGAAAAGAAAGCTGTTGCCGGGAAAACTAAAGGTAGTAAATATGAACCTGGTGATAAAAACGAGCTTATACCAACTATGAAATAGTCAATTAGGATATTTATGGTTTATCTTCCAACTAACCATTTCAAACGACCAGTCCAGGTGAAAAAAATAATCACTTTCTCTACGAAAAAATCGTTTACTTTTGCAGATTTACTGCTCAAATATTCAGAGAATTGCCTACTACTAAGAACTCCGAAAGTTTATCCCGGAGCCATTTTCCCCTGGCCACCCACTAAACAGAGTTTTACGACAGATTTTTAGTGAATTTTCGTTCCCTTAATTGCTAAAATTTCTTTTGACTTTGCTGTTAGTAAACAGTTTTCAATACAATAAAGCATTACCCTAAAATGCTAAGATCTCATGAGTAATGTTCTTAAACACTTGTTCTTCGCTTTTTCACTTTAGCTTTACATTCCAGGTGATCTGGAAACATGAAAGTGGACTGGAGCTAGTTGTCAAAGGGAAACCAATTTTCAATTAAACTTAGTTAAAATCTCATGGACTATTATAGATTCTGTTCTTAGATTCAAAATGGAAATACTTTTCCCTGTAATGAATACTGACACAAAGTTTCAAACAGCTTAACAAAACATACAGAACGTTACAACTGACTAAAAATGAAAAACTGAATTTTCATTGTCCTGCTAGTCCCAGTCCTTTTTCCTTGTGATCCAATCACCAGGTCCCTGTAAATGAATTAACTACTTTGATAATTTTTAAGTAAAACTCAAAAGGTTCTAGCATGGCTTCAGTGAAGTTTCTAACTTTCTGATGATGTCAACACTTTGGAGGGTCTTTGAAATCCGTCGTACGTTGCATTGCCAATCTCGTCAATAGCTCCCAGCTTATTTCTTTCTTTCTCCGTGGTATTTGGAGGTAAATTTCTCAATTTGTTGTAAGGCATAAATACATTACTGGCACGCTGAACTACGTCATACACATGACGTCCGAACTCATCCACATTTCCCCAAGCGTTCCTCAACCAGTCGATGACAATTGGACGAAACAGCTGAAGTTTAGTGTAGCGAGGTTTACATAAGGGGTCCGTGTTCGTGTATCTACGTTCGTAGTTTACCACTCCTCTGCAATGACCAGGTAAAGGTTCTCCTTTGTTGGTGAGGTTTTCATAATCGAAAGAAGAGCGAGTATTTTGAGATGAGTTTTCAAACATTCTTTCGTTTACATGTGTTGTAGCTTCATTTTGAAGATTTTGTGATACTTGTGCGTCAAAAACTAAAACTGAATATGGAGCGAAACCTACAAAAATTGATTCAAACTTGATCAAAAGTCAACCAACAACGGCTTATTTTCATGAACAAAACAATTATTTAGATATAAGCCGCAGAGCTTATCAGTCAACATCAAACTAATAAGTCTTTGCTTGCGCGTTAACGTTTACACTAAAGGTTGTATTGGGCTATACATATAGTAATAATGGGTGAAATTGGGCGATACATATATAGTATATCTAATTTATATAAGGCGATCGATCAGTTACATAACAACCATTTTCAATTATGTTGAAAAAACACAAAAGCTCAGCACAATAAATGAACATGAATTGCATTCAAAAGAATGAAGTTGAGGCTATGCGTGTATAATAATGCAATGTGGTATTTAAGATTCTGCGAAAGTAGCGGCTTCGTGCAACGTTCTCTTTAAATGGCCGACGAAAATTAAAGAGCATAGACTGACAAGTTGGCAAACGACGGCAAATGTAACTATAACCAATGAGCTTTCTTAGTTTGCCAAAGTCAAATATTATTGTTGCACATGTTTTTAATACTTTTGCCAAAAAATATATCTGAGACAAGGAAATCTTACATTTCTCCCAGAATAACTTCCACTCGCAGTAAGCAGGCCAGTCAAATCCCTATTAATGACCCGTCACTGCGGGGAAAATAGGGAAAATTCCAACGTTTGGGATAAAATATCTAAGACTCAAGATACAGCAATTAATTTCGCCAAACTTGACTTATGAAATGCACTGATTTTCGTCGAAAACGTACCTTCCTTTTTTGCTTCTGATTTTGGTTCATTCTAATGTACTTCCAAAGAAATTTCATGAGAAGGCCACTGCTTTGTTAGCGTTCAGTGGTGATACCGCATGACCGTACGCGGGCTCAAAAAACGAGATTTCTGGCCATGACTGACGAGAGTCTTAAGGACACATTGAAACATTTGCGAGCGAATTGTAACTGGCGATTGTCCACTTAAAGGCGATTAGATACACCACAAAGGACAATTGTATGCGACAGCTATGTCGTGTAGATTGACATTAATGGTCATGAAAACGATAGAATCCAGGAAAAATTCTGCCACAACTTTTGCGCAGCGGCAAACTGTCATCAGTAACGCGTTCGAAAATGGACTTTCAACATTTTCCGTCGATTCTAAAAATATTTGCTTGAAGTTAAAACGCGACCAGCAAACGGGCAAAAAATGCAAAGTTTGGAGAAGGGTACTGGTGTCAAGTATAAAGGACTTTGAGATTTAGAGGGTTAACCATTTAAGAGTCAATATCGAACAGATGGGTTATTGGGTTTTGTTGTGTTTTTTTTTGGCACACTCTTCCTTTTATGCTTCATGACTCAGCAAGTTCAGCAAGATTTTTTTGTGCATTTTTGGAACTTTTTAGTTCTGCGCACGCAATCATGTTTTCACTGGTCAGTTACGTTATTTTTACAGTAGTTTTGTTTTGTTTTTTTCAACTCGTTATTGTCCGAGCAAGTTGAAAAAACGAGAAGTTTGAAAAAAGCAAGTTTCAAAAACGTTTGCTAAACTTCATTTCATGGTCCGTTGTTGCGTGAAATGTTACGCGCGCGAAAAGGCACTTTTTGTCACTCAATATTTGACGCAGATTTCAAAGAAGAAATGGTTTGAATGCAAAATTTCAACAGCAAGTAGGTCAAAATAGCAAAACTTTCCACCGTACACTGGTTACGGGTATTTGTGGGGCCGTTGGACAACACGGAGTTAATTTGCTGTAAACAGTGCTTTTCAGAAAAGTTTCCTCGCTCGTTTCCTTAGTGACCTAATCTCAAACTTTTTTATCATATGCTTTAAACATAAAAATATTTCTATTTTCGAATTTTAAAGAAAATCTGTAGTGTGGAAATTTTGGTAAAAAAATTTGTGGAATTTAAAAAACAATTAACATTGCAGATTTTTATTAAACTTTTTTAACAGTTGCAGATGGCGCTATTGAGATGATACATGAAACAAAACAGATGAGTCACCGACTCTAATTAGGAGTTATGAGGAGTTTATGCATATTAGAAGCACATTTCAATCTTTCATGCCATGATAACATAAAGAAGACTTAAAAGCCTTTCGGAATATCATGCGATATTTGAAAATTATTAGTATAATACAATCACTCCGTTATTAGACTTGCTACTCCATATGCACAATTTGTTTCAAGGGCAAATGACTCGTAAATTAAGTTTATTTTGTTTAAATAATCTCTTAAAATAACAGGGAATTTTAATTTACTGTTCTTCCATATTGCACTTAGTTCCTGAGGTATTTAGATTTATTCATATTTAAATACGATATTTTATGAGGTCATATTGTTTACACAATGCTTTATAATCGTTTATATCTTGACAATTATTCAACAAAATCATTTGTAACTTGTCTTTAATGTATAAGTCTATGACCTATGCCAATATCCAACATCCCATGTGATTTCGCTCAATAATCTCGGAAATATAAAAGATTTTAAGGTATTGTGTAAACGATATGACGTCATAAGTTGTCTGATTTGAATATCACATAAATCTAAGTATCTCAAGAACGAGGTGAAATATGGAATAACAGTAAATTGACATCCCCCTTCTTCTTAAGAGTTCTTTCAAATAAGATAAACTTATTTTACGAGTTATGTGCCTTTTCATTGACATTTCAGACTTAGCCAAACTGTAGGCAGCCTCCTCAAAAAACAAACGTTCCAAATTATATAGTTATTTGGTATTTCTTAGAATATATGCCATAAAATCACACTGGAGAACTTTAATATATATAAAGCTCGCCATCTGAGTCGTGGTAGCTCAAGGGTTAGAGCGTCTCACCGGTCATCAGAAGGTTGTGAGTTCGATTCCCGTCTAGGGCTCAGAAATCGTTTTCTGAGAGAACGAGCTTGACGAACGTCCTCTGGTCGTCTGATATACATCTTAGTTGACAACGAGAAATGATTGCTGTTTCAAATAACCATTTTGACCGTGAAGAAAGTACTTGTTTGGTTACAACAATTCACAAATGGAAACACTCCCCATTCACTAGTGACCATCTCTTTTTACCAGTCAGGGGCTTTTATACACGTGCTAAAACCTATATAACGTAGATAAATAAAATGCACCCTCTGATTAGCTCCCGTAAGTGCTCCATTTCTCGATGGAGCACGGGAGACAGAGCGGGAAAACACTGTGTTCCAAATTTTTGGCTGATGTAAGGAGAAAGTAATTTTTAATCAACGAAGTGAAGCTTGGTTTCCGTTGTTCTGGCTCTGATTCTACGTTATAAAAGAAATGCTTCATGATTTGACGTGATCCACTAAGTAATGGATGAACTTGGGATGTTGGGAGTGCACTCAAAAATCTAGAGTTTCCTTTTTTTCGTTTTCTCCCAACTTCTATCTTGCATCCTTAACTCACTGGAGCTCGCCAAATCATTACAATTTCTTTATTACAAATAGTAAACTGGACGGTTCAATTAAGCTTTCATAGGGAAAATGCGTAATTCTAAGAGGACAATAACTTACCTTCCTCTTTTCTACCACGTATTTTTTTATGAATACAAACAACAACCAAAGTGATCAATAATATCACAGCAATACCGCCCCCACTGGTGCTAGCAATCACGGTAATGTTCCATTTAGCTGAAATATACAAGAAGTAAAGGTTAAAAACCAAGAGAATTTGAAATTAGGTGGTTGCCTTTTATTTCTGTCAGTCCCGCCTGGGAATATGTTAGTAAGCCAAATGCAGGAGATCAAATCTTTACGGAAATTCATCCTAAAACCTTCACTTCGAACTCATCAACTTCATACCTGAACAAGATTTCAAGTAACACTGGCGAGCTTCTTCAGCCGGGCCTTCCTTTGAGCAGCTGCCTCCATACTTCGGTGGAGGGTTGTCACATTTTCGAGTCCATAATTCAAAGCCCTTACCGCATGACCTACTGCAAGGCGATGCTCTTGTCCAGTTACTGTAGTTACCGTTAACTAACACAAGAAGACAAGACAAGTTTCAAGTAAGGGAAAATAGAAAAACTATATTGAAAGCGCAATAGAAATAACAAAGGCAAAACAAAAAAAAACCAATAAATATAGAGGTAGTAAGAAAAATAGATTGAAAAACCTCGAAGGTAACGGGGAAAAACGATGAACAGAAGCAGATAATGAAGAGGAACAAGATAAAGAAATAATGAAAAAGAAGGGAAATAAAAAGAAAAGAAAAAGTGAAGAAAAACAAATACAATAATAATAAGAATAACACGAAGAGGAAACAGCCTGTGAACAATTTTCCAACGCAGCCACGTGAATAATCAGACACGGTTTTACGTTATAAAAGTAGAGTGCTGCGTCGGCAGTATTAAATGACTTGTAGATAACCAAAATGGTTGGGAAACCGCCGGAACTTAGCTCTGACGTTTCCAGTGAAGACCCTTCGTCGGAGTGAAACGAGTAAAACAACTGAAACCGGAACGAAACGAGTTTCACTCTGACCAAGGGCTTTCGATCGAAACTTCAATTTTTCTGGACCTACGTTCGGCCAGTTTTCCAACCCTATTGGTTTTCTACTAATGGGTTTTATGTTACTGTGCCTTGAAAAGTTTTCAACGTAGCTTACAAAACTACCCTTCATTACCCAAAGTTTTGACACCCTTGTCTCGTATCTTAGTCAGGGGTGATTCATCTAAGCATGAGATCCATCGAATCGCGATGACAATGGTTTATTACAGTAAGCCTATTTCCATCTCATTAATAGATAACGTCATCAGTGGTTCTCCTCATGCTCAGATCAATCACCCCTGATGACGACACTAGACAGGAGTGTCGAAACGTTGGGTGGTGAACGGTAGTTTTGTAAGCTACGTTCAAAACCTTTTAAGACAGAGTAGCGTAAAACCATGTCTGAAGAAAAAACATGTAAAAGAGAACAAGAAGAAATAGAAACAGAAAAAGAATAATAACAGAAAAGAGAATGAGAAGAGGAACAAGAAGGACAAGAACAACCTGATAAAGAAAAATCGTAAGAGAATAAAGAAGATGATCACGAAGAGGATATAAGATACTATAACGAACAACAACATCATGTATAACTAGGAAAAAGAAATGGAGAAGGACAAATAGAAGGAGAAAGAGAAGACAGGAAAAACACAAAACAGAGGTAGAGCAGCAAGAGGATGAAGAAGTAAAAGTACCTTATGTTGCGTGTGTTGCGTGCATACGGTGTTGCGTGTGTTGCGCGCACTGGACCTTAGTTGACCTTGCTTTCCTGCATCGGTGAGCGAAGCGTCAGGACAACAACAGGAAGGCGCCTTGGCCCACAAAGTGGCGTGGCGGATATCCTTCCTTAGTTCATGCTTGATTAGTCATGCAGGAACGCTCTGTAACAAATCATATAAAAGGCAGAGCACTACTCGGTTTTGCATGATGTTGTTGTTGATGTTGTTGTTTTATTCATGAGGCGATAAAGCCTGAATAACATCATTAGTTATACCAAAGAGTTGCCCAAAGTTAAACGAAACCAGAAGAAACCTCAACGTTAAACGAAACCAGAAGAAACCAAAGAAATAAATCTAAAGTCTAAAGAAACGAACGGAATCAAGAGTTGTGCTCAGTCTTCGACATAAGAGATAAGTTGAACTCTCAGAAGTATAATAATTGTTAAAGTTACAAAGTATAGAGACGCTAAATTCGCTTATTACAAGTAATACCAATATAGTAGAAATAATTTGGAATAAATAGTTAGAATATGACTGGTTTTGTATTCTTTGTTGCGAGCGAATGAACCAAAAAGCAAGCCACGTAGATATAGTTAGGGACCGGCTCGTAACACTTCACAAAAGACCAAGCCAATGAAGTAAATTTGTCTTTGTATTATATTATTATTATGTCAACACAATCAATACAAATCAAGTCACGGCATTCAATACAAACCAAGAAGAGACACTACCACAGAAACTACATTTAATCTTTTCCGATCATCTTCAGAATTTTAATCTAAGCTGTGGATACGTGGTCTCTTTTAAAAAATTGACAGATAAACTTACTTGGACAAGGTTTTCTTGAACATTTTCTATAATCTGTTGAGTTTCCCAAACTACTACAGTTCTTTCCATCATATCTTGGTGTGGGATTGTTACAAACACGCTGCCGTACTTCAAAACCTTTACCACAAGAAACACTACACGGACTCCAAAGAGACCAATTGCCATATCCACCGTTTACTGTAGATTGCAAAAAGGGAGAAATATCCATCAAGATATCGAAAAATTACCTTTACCTCAACAGTACAGTTATTTTGAATGTAATAAAAGGAAGGAATAAACGCACAGCTGAAGGCAAGAAGAAAGTAAGAAATCAGAAAGTAATTGAAAGAAACAAACTAAAGAAGAAAGGTAAGAAGAAAGAAAGAAAGGAATCAAAGAAAGATGCAGCATGAGAGAAAGAAACTTTTTATCTTTTCCTTAAATTTATTATTCTTCTTCACAAATATTTCATTTCATTACCAGGGCAAACTTCCCTTGTACATCTTCTATATTCCGTTGAGTTTCCCAAACCATTGCAGTTTTTCCCACCATATCTGGGTGAGGGATTGTTACAAGGCCGTCTCCATATTTCAAAACCATCGCCGCATGTTACACTACACTGGGTGCTTAAAGACCAGTTTCCATAGTTACCATCCACTATAAGCGATAATGGAAAGATACATGAACAAGTTCAAAAACGAATGAAATATACTTCTCTTTTGTTTCAAACTTTAACTTTAATTAAAACAGACTGAAAAACAGATGGACAGACAGAGATAGAGACAGGTGGACAAACGGATAAACAGAGAGACAGATCGACGGAGAGACGAATGGATTGACAAACTAAAAGAATGATGTAAAAGTAGAGTGCTGCGTCGGCAGTATTGAACGGCTTGTAGATAACAAAAAGGGTTTTGAAACTACAGGAACTTGAACGTAAAGAAACTGACGTTTCCAGCGAAGGTCCTTCGTCATGTTTCACTCTGACGAAGAACCTTCGCACGAAAGGTTACATTCTTTACACTTAAGTTCCGGCAGTTTTCCAGCCCCTTTGGTTATCTGCAAGAGTGACAGATTGACAGAAATCACTTTAAGCTTCAGATTCAAGACTGACAGCTGGACTTCGAAAACCAGACTTCAAAGGGTCAAATTACAAAATCACTTTTACCTACTAGGTCACCTTTTCCAAAAATTACCTTCACTTTTCATTCATAATCCTGTTTTTAATATGGCGTCTCACATCAACTATATAACATATTTGTGACCTCTAAAATCGCTTACGGGCGATAGACCTATTCAGTTTCGATGTTTACCCATTGTTAACCCATTTCAGATCACACGATGTTACTCAGAAGAATTGTTCTTTTGAAATTTAATAATATTCAGATACGCATCAAAGCGTAATCAGTAGCATCATAATCAATCAAAACATCACGTGGTTTGAAATGGGGAATTTGCATACGAAGCTGAAGAGGTCAAAAATAGGAGATTTCATGTACATCTTTTAACATTGTTTCTCAACGCAATTTCGTTTTTGGTTTGATGAGATGCAATATTACAGCCCTAGTGTCGTTTATTAGGTAAATCTGCTTGCTTGAAAAGTAGCCGAACTGCGCAAAAGAGCAAGGAACAGAAGACATTCACTCATAGTAGCAGTTTGGGCTGGGTAGTCCCCACTAAATGTAACACAATGGCGCCCATTTGTGATTTGAAGTAATGAATAATTAGAACTAATATATAAATCCATTCAATTTTTAACCTGGTATACATTTAGGGATCTCACAATACTCCCATCTCTTGTTCTTGTCTGTCGTGAAACACCACGGTCTTATTCCTGAACTTCGAGGGTTTCTACAGTAGTTCGAAGCGTTGTTCAGTTCGGGGTAAGTTGTGTTCATGGTGTGACGATGAGGACATTGTGATGTCCAGGACTGACATGGAATACCAGAAGCAGTGAGAGATATTTTACCATGATAACTGCTGCCATTCAGGTAGAGGCAATCTGAAACAATAAAGTTTTTTTTTTTCTTAGTTTGCAAAAAAGATAAATCACAAAAACGATCGGATAAGTAATCTTTCATGTCCCATAAAAAGCCATCGAGCTCACATCATCCTCTTTAAAAGAGTTATCTTCTAATATATACCCTAAATTATTGGAATTATTATTTAGGCAAATTTAGCTACACCTTCTCAAACTTATTTACTAATATAAAATGCGTAAAATAAAATCGAAAGTACCTTGAATAAAAAAGTGAAAAAATAAAAAATGGACCACGTCATCAACGTTTTCATTTTG
>JBAHVQ010000018.1:19902-37872 GCA_036872915.1 Nanipora kamurai
GAGAAAAAACCGTCGCTTCAAAAATGCAGGAGTTAGCATCGGCGTACTACAAGGTGTTCAAGTATAATGAAGACTTCCTTATTGAAATGACAACTGGGGCTTTGAATGTGATAACACAACCTGACTACAAGACAGAGCTGGAAAAGACACTAAGATCTTTCAAGAATTTAAATGACATGGTTCCAATGAAAATGGGTGGTTTGTTGAACACAGTTGGAGCCCTAAGAAGTGCTCATAACAACATATACCAAACAATCGTAAAATCGATGTCTGATAATGGTGGCTATAAATGTAACTTACTAAACAATCAGGGTAATTAGTTATTATGATTCAGTTTTAAAAAATACTAAATACAATGCATGACAAAGGATTTTATTCACTTTTTGTGTGTGACAAGGACAGGTGGTGTATAGAATAGAATATGTAGAATAAGGAATCTTCCAACTGCATGAGATCTGTGTAGAGATTTAGTTCTTTTACATTTCACTAAAGAAAGGATGGTCCTCAATGGAGCGATTCACGGGCAGATGATTTTGATACTTGACTAATTTCCAAATAAAAAAGTGGATGAGAGCATAATTTTGTGCGCACAGGACCGTATGATATTTTACTTCAACATGAGCAAACTTTGGAATGAAAAAGACTGGAAACCGTTGATATGTCGACTGATAACAACCAGATATTGATTGGAGGAAAAACAGGGCTGAGAACTTCCGGAACTTAGGTGTAGAAAAGTTGATGTTTCAAGAGAAGATCCTTTGTCCTTACAAAAAATTCACGTGTAATTTGACATATGAATCAAACTTTCATATGGGAAAACGTTCCAATTCCACTTGTGAAATGAAAATTTCAGATGTGAAATTAATTTTCATATGTGAAATGAAAATTTTAAATGTGCAATATGTGAGATTTTCATATGTGAAATTATGAACCATATGTGAATCAGGTGTTTCATACGTAAAAATGTTCCAATTTTATAAGTGAAATGAATATTTCAAATGGGGAAACGTTCCAATTCCACCTGTTTTTCATACGTGAAATAATATCTAAAACGTTTGTAAGGGCAAGTCATGTAAAGGACTGGAACTCATGTATAACGCCGCGCAGAGGACAGAAACTGACGTGAGAAATTGGCCTCAAATGTCGGCCATGTTTGGCTTCACATTTTGCTTGGCCGATAAACTGGAATTCACTTTCCAGTTACATATAAAGCTCACTGATTGAGCTTTGAAAACGTATTTATGCAGTGTCACACAATGGTATTCGAAAGCTTTGGCGGATAATGATAGACAAGAAAGGAGTTAATGGAGTAAGTGACAGTAGAAGAATTTCATGAGACGTCAAAGCGGCCATTTTTTCGAGGTAACATCAAAGTTTCAACGCTCGACAGATGAATATTAACAACGAAAGGCTCGTTCTTCAAGCTTTATGAAAACTCAGAAAAGTTGTGAGGTTCCCAACGGGAATCGAACCCGCGTCTCCCGATTGCCGGTAGGGTTGTCTTAGCATTAGACCATGAGGGCTCGACAACTAATCTGAGATAAATGCGATCACATACGAGCAAACTCAATCTACAGAGCGTAGAAAGTGTTGGTGTTTGCAAGCTTGGATAGAAACAACGAAAGGCTCGTTCTTCAAGCTTTATGAGATAAATTGGGTCCTGGGTCCTAACATAGGACCCAGATCCCAATTTATCTCAGAATAGTTGTCGAGCCTGCATGGTCTAGTGGTAAGACAACCGTACCGGCAATCCAGAGACGTGGGTTCGATTCCCGTTGGAGACCTCACAACTTTTCTGAGTTTTCATAAAGCTTGAAGAACGAGCCTTTCGTTGTTTCTATCCAAGCTTGCAAACACCTGCACTTTCTACGCTCTGTAGATTGAGTTTGCTCATATGAGATAAATATTAAGGTGAAATGCTTGAGTTCATAAAGATTAACACTGTAGCTGGGGATTGAATGAAATCCTTAAATTTACAATAATTGATTAACAATCTTAATGATGGATAACTTTTTATTCTATCGCATTGTTGCTCACGTAACGTTTTTATTGTAATTTGACTTCAGAAAAATCTCTCGCTACTGCTCTACTGTACGCAGCTGAAGCTTATCATACCAGGGGCGCCATTCGCCATGTCGTTGGAAACACTCAGATGAAAATACTAACGATTGAATCACCTTCAACTGATGACCTCTGGGTCTCAATGATTGAAAACTGGGGAGAGACAAACAAAGAATACAACCACTGTCAAGATCATCCTTTCGAGGTATGCTTTCTGAAGATGAGTAAATACTTATGGAGAGTGTTTGACGCAATGAAAGTGCTCCGAGGAAAAATTCCAGCTTCAAGCAAACCAGGACTAGTGCACTTTGGGGAACAAGACTTTGCTAACCCTGCATTCACAATGAGCAAATGGATCGATTACAAAAAGCGAGGAAAAGCTGCAGTTTCTACAAGTTCGAGAGAAATTACAGTGTTTTTGCGGCAATTTGGATGCAACAAAGAAGCACCTGGTAAGCAATTTTCGCTGGATTGCTTAAGAAAGATGAATGCGAAAGTCAACGCCTTCAATGTAAGGTTGGCTGGCATGTTAACAGAGGGACCTAAAAAACCAGCGTGGCGCCCAAATGCAGGTATCTAAGTAATTTTATGGGAATCTGCTATGTTTAAAAAGGATCAAAAAAAAAAATACGTAAGTCCCTCGATTTCTGAAATATAAGACATGAAGACAGGGGTCTGCTACTTAAATCAAATTATAGACAACTACATATCATTCTAAAGCTAATTGAATAAAGATTTCAAAATTTGAAGTTTTATTAATGCTTTTCCCACCTATTGCATAATCTTGGTAAAGGTAGTCTGTATTATACATGAGCTTTCTGGGTACTTGAGACATATGGCCGTAAAAAATCTCCACATAACCACACCAGAATAAAGATATATAACCAAATATACTGTATAACGAAATATAACAAAATTTAATTTTTTAATCTACTAATTTCTTTACTAAAATCGGTAGAAGAAAATCCTCCGCTTCTTACAATTACCATTCGTGGAAATGTTTACAGTAAAAGTTTCGGTAGCAGAGCCTAAATTCTTCTCAAGATATCTTTTTGCTACTTCTGATGCGTTTCGAAAACAAATCCCTTTAAAATTTGAAAACAAAAAATTGTGGCTTGTGGTACTTCACACGAGCGTTACGGTAGCGATGAACGTGGCAGAAATATTATTTAGAACAAGACAGGACGTGGACAAATCGTGAATGACTTGAACCTCGTCGCTATTCCGGGTGGAGACGTTGTGATGGCGCCCAAACGTAGTTTTACGTCAGAATGTTACTCCGTTGAAATAAAGTTCCACATTAAAGGTGCAGCTGACTTAACGGAAATCATGGTAAACTCCAGTGATATTCGACCTGTCGATTATTTTTCAAACAGCCGAGTAGTGGAAACAAGGCGATATTTTGAATAATTGTCGAAATTGTGGTGGAAAACAGGCATTAAAATAAGGAATTTTTACAAGGACACACTTTGCCTTCAGGGGCAGCAATCACTTGGACTTGAAAGCGTGGAACGCAGATTTGAGCGCTTCCGTTAAGTCTGGTTTTCACTAGCTGTAAATGTAAGCGTAAGCATCACTGATTTGTTGGCACAAGCATAAATGCAACCATAAAACGGAAGCTTACGTTTATGCTTGCGTTGTAGTGAAAACCAGGCGTTGAAGTTGTCATAAACAGAAAAACTAGAAACATGTTGGGAAAACGAAGATATAGCTGAAATGTTATTTCTTTCATCGTTTATACAATCAAATTATCATTAACTGTTAAAACAAGTAATGGCGAAATAACTAAAGAAATATGAAATGTTTTTCCGAAATCGTGCACGGTCCGATGGTTCCTATAGCCCTTTTTAATTCTTATGTCAACCAAAAGACGATTTCAAGTGATGGCCTTGTCTGCTTTCCTCTCGCCGTCACCAACGCTGTTCTCAAAAAAGACACCATTGAGCCACTTTTGTGTCTTGTGTTTAGTTGATGCACTCGCTTTTCTCTCGAACAGTCGGTCTGGCATCATAACTTGCAAGCGGTGGAAGATTGCATCCAATGAAAATGTAGTTGTGAAGGGTATCTGTGTTAAGTCTGCTTCTCGCTGGTGACTTCAGGATATTGTATCTTGATATAAGTCTCTCCACATCAGCCGAGTGAGGTTTGGCTGGAATTACTCTTGCCAAGGCAATGGCTAAAGTCTTCATTTCTTCCATACCAACAATTTGCTTCAAGACGCTTCTCGGACCTTTATCCTTAATTGATGGGGTTGCCACTGCTTCTCGGTAGCTTTGACAAAACTCAAATAGGTTACAGTCAGGGATAATGATCTTGTGATACGTTCTAAGTTCATCGTAGCTGACATCAACATTCAGCTTGGCAAGAGGCGCTAGATCTTTCCACTCATCCGTTTGAAGCCTTTCTGAAAGAAATTTCTCTAAAGACAGAAGAATCTCGTTTCTGACAACTTCGATTGTCCGTGAGTCAGTGACATACAAATGGTGCTGGCGCTTGCTTCGTCTTCTGGGTGTTTCACCGCTTTATCCCGTGAAATTCCCACTCGTTTTCGGATTCGTCACCTTCGTGTGAAATTTCGTTAATTGTAGAAAGAAATAACTCCTCACAGCCACCTACAACAGGCTTCTCCTTAGCTGTGGCTAGCCTTGCAAGAAACTTGCCTCTTTCTCTAACAAGATCAAAAACTAAAACGCCGTCATTTTGAAGCTTCATCAGGGATCTTGAGTATAAAGCGACAACATCCATTAGAAAACAGCTCAGATGCAATCTGTCTTTGTTCAACCAGTTCTTTAAATAACCTTTTGCATCTGCATCAGGACTTATCTTCAGATACATTAAAATAGCCCTAATGCTTTTAAGAATTGAGGGCAGAAGTTGGCTTGTGTACTGAGAAAAAACGTACTTCGAAATACTGAGGAAGCCTGAAAACCTTAAGCTTGTTTTCAGTTGCCACTTTATGAAGTTCCCAAATGAAGTGTTCCCTTTATGAAGTGTCCGGGACACCATAGGAATGAAAATATGTCGCAAGTGCTAATTAGGTTGGTGACCTCAGCAACTGAAGAGCAAACTGGATTCCAAGCAAGAGCACTACGATGCACTGCAAGCCAGATTTTAAGTAAGGGGCACATCTTTTCCATTTTCCTGAAGCTAACGCATCTCACTGAGCCTTGCCCATATCCCCAATCGTGCTCCTGAATTAAGATTTGTTCCATCGGATGCTAGCGATGAAACGTTTGGAAACAAAGAATCCCATTTAACTGATTTTTCAACAGCATTCTGAATAGCCTTTAGTGCTCCTTCTGCGCCCCGCTTGTTTGGATCTTCAAACCAAAGGAAATAGAGATTTTCTTCTCCTTTTTATTTATAGTCTTGGCCAACACATGTTCGTTGTCTATTTGATTTCTGTCAACAGAACCATCGAATCGTAAAGACACTGCCAAGGAATTCTGAAGTACGTCTTTTAGTTTTTCTTTTTCTGACGATAAAATGGCGCTCAAAAATTTGTTATGACCGATGGGGTTAACATAACGAAGGTCGTTCGGTTCATAGTTAGTGAACTCTGAGTTAATGTCGAATTTTGAACCAACCTTTCCAGCTACAACTCTTGACGGCCAAAAAGTGCTTGAAAAAGCGCTAAGTGTTCCGCGTGTTCCATCATTGTACACGGTATAAATAAAATTTCCAACATAATTGGCGAGCTCTTTATTAGCACAAATGAACTGGGAATCAATGGGCGCACTAGCCTGTAACTCATTGCTGCTTAGTCTTGCTAATTTATCAGCTTTCACACATTCTTTATGCACCACAGATCTGAGATGGTTATCAATGCTCGTTTTTCTTGAGATAATTCCATTTTCAGAACAAATTTTAGGCAGTCTGCCATTTGGTGCAAATATTTTCACTGTGTTTGGTACCTGAAACAAACGTCACACCTCATATGCTTTCTACCAGGACCTCGCAGTGTCATTTTTTTGATAGGATTTGAGTCACTTTTCTTGCTGGCTTCACACTTGTCAGTTTTATCTAAAGAGTTTGAATTATCGGTAGAGCAAGTTGAATTAGATGCATGTGATTCATCATGTGCATCACGCTCATCCTCTGAATTATCATCTTCTTCAGATATCTGTGACTCCTTTTCGTCTGAAAAATCATTAGAACATAACTTACTATATTTTGCCGATGAGCAATCGTGCTCTTCTTGACTATCCTCAGTTTTTTCCTTTCGAATAAGAAATTTTTCCATCACCAGAGACAGCAAATTTGCAATATAAATGTAAAAAGACTACTTCACTTAAACACGAGCGTTGATAAAGAATTTTTCTACGCAAGCATGGAAAAATACTGTTTTTCTCGTCGTTTTTTGAAGAATGAGGACTTTAGATTAATTCCATCTCGAACTATTTTACATTCCAAATTTTTAACTCTATGCAATTTTTTGTTTTCTACTCTTCTGATTAATTTGAATACTATAACGCATGTCATGAGAAGTTGTGCTCAAAAACTCCTTGTTTTTACCGGAGTGCAAGATATGAAAAAAGAAAACTAAGACAATTAGTTTCATGTATGCAAATACATGTACTGTACCAAATGTCAAATGTGGTAACTGCTACTGTGCTTTTTTTGCTGGAAATTTCTATATCTATAAACTGTTTGGCCCATAAATTTTATTTTGTAGCATTTTAATGTAGCAATGGATTGGGGGGAGGTGCATCAAACCTCTTGCTTTGGCCTTGTAAAAAGAAATGATATCCCGCTCGAACATCTTAAAAAGTCGACCCTTGTACCAGGGGACTTTGGCTTAGACAAATATCAGTCGTACGTTTTCTGTCAGAAAGTAAGCGCCACTACCGCTTAAAATTAGGTACCTGAGATGCCATAACATAGGCACTACAGGTGATTGTTGAGTGTCTTAATCATAAGCACCGGTATACCCACTTTTTCACACTGGAGGCAGAGCATTGCGGCTAAACAGTTGACGGAAGCAGATAGCAAAGAGTCTGTGCTGTTTGGATTTGCATTACAAATATAGATGGTTTAGATTTGCATTACAAATTTATAGGTTTAAAAAAGAAAAGCACATACCTTTCAAAGTTCTTGCGTGTCCAAATTTTGCAAATGTTTGAATACTGTTTGAAATAAACAACCGCTTAAATTACAGAGCAGGCTCATTGCAATACCGAAAGTCGGCACTCGGGCTCAGGGCTCAGCGACTTCCGGAATTTTGTTGAGACAGAAAACCCTGGTCTCTGGATTAAATTATTTTAAATCCAAGCATTTCATATACTTAAAAAACAATAACTATTTCAAATTCTCAAATTGAAATTATATTAAACATTTTTGTCCATTATTTTCAAGTACACACTGTTCTATTTACAAGGACACATTCGCTTTTACAAGGACACAAAGTGTGTCAAAAAACACCCTATTTTAATGCCTGAACCTCTTCATCAATCTCCGTAAAGACTTCAGAAATGCTTCTAAAGCTTCAGTGGTACAGTTTAAAGTCGTGTACAAGGAAGGAACAGAGCTTTATCTTGCAGATCAATTGAGTCGAGCGTATATTCCCGAAGAGCCAAATAATCCTTTAAAAGAAGAGCTGAAAGTAAATGTTGTCCTGCCAATCAGCGATGAGAAATTACAGCAGTTGAAAGAGGAGACCCAGAAAGATGAAACACTAAAGAAGCTGGCTGACGTTATAGAACATGGATGGCCTGATCACCGAAAATATGTTGACGCGTCAATTGCTGTTTATTGAGACTTTAAAGAATACATTGCTGAGCAGGATAGTCTACTTTTCAAGGGAGATCAATTAATTGTTCATTTCAATGATCTGACAGTTGCCTGATGATCGTCTGAGCGCGTGAAACGCAGAGTAGCGACAGCAAATTTTGTCTATTTCACTTTCTTTATTCGCTCTACTGGTACGGTATTGAGCGCTCTTTATTCTCAAGCCAACACTACAACCTTCTTGGTTATTATTCTTGGTTTATATATATATATATATATATATATATATATATATATATATATATAGATAGATAGATAGATAGATAAATATATAGCAACAGACGGAACCGTTTCGGTCTTTTGTTTTGGATTTGATCTGTACGGCATTACGTAACCCGACGTTGCAATGGGTACTGAGCCGTGTGTGACAGACCGATTCCGCGGAGGTAGCTTACGCTTGCTACTCAAGGTAAAAGGGGATGCGACCCCCTCTCCGTTTCGCAAGAAACAACAATGTGATCCCCCACGGCAAGGCTTCCCGAGGCAAGGGAGTGCAAAGTGACTGAAAAACGACAAAGACAGTGAAAACATCAAATGACTACATGGAGGTCCGCAGACTTTTTGTTTCTCGTAGTTCGTTTCCTACGTCGGGCCGGGACCCCGTTTAGCTGTAAAACAGTTTATTAAGGGGACATAAAACCCTCTGCCATCGGTTAGTTCGTATTCTATGAAGGTCGCTTCGATCCAATACTTCGAGTCGTCTGGAATTTCAGCTAAAATAGATCTCACCTCGTTTCCACGCGCGAAACTTCGCTCTTTCGAGCTCGTCCTCGGAACTGATTTCGCCACCTTCCCTGAACTGAACGTGCGGAAAAGGATCTTCATTCAGAATAGTAATTTCAAGGGGGGTATCTATCACAAATTCTATCCCTGCAGCCACGGTCTTTGCATCGGTGGTAAACTCCTCCGGGTACGCCGCAGACTCCCTCTCCAAAGGTTTGTCCTCCATAGTTTCATCTAGACTTTGTTGGGCTATAGGTTTGTTCCGGGTGATTTTTACTCCATTTATCAACATCTTTTCGGCTATTAGGATCTCCTTGGGAAATCCTATGGTGTCTTGAACAGGTGAAGAAATCAGAACGGCCACGTCACTGATTTCTCTTTTGTCGTCGGCATCTTGGCCAGTTCTCCCATTTGGGGCAGTGGCGTCCACATTTTCTAATTCCGAATTGATTCCAATCGGAGTTTTGTTCGCCGTCTGATCTTGAAGGATGGGTTCTAGAGAAAGGGAATCAGGTTCGCTAGGGGGGTGGAAGGTTGGCTTAAACTTTTTCCTTTTCTTCCTCTTTCTTTCCTTTTTTCTTCTTGGCTCATTTGCGGGCGGTGAGCTATGCAAAGAAACATCCACGGTGGGAGGTATCTGGTGGGACTGGGGTTCGAGGGGAGATCCCCCCGGCACACTTGACTGGCTGGCCTCCCGCCGAATGGGAGGCGGATTATTCTCTCTCACAAGAGAAACCGGCGGCTTATCCCAACCAGGTTTCCTGGCAGTCGCTTGGAAAGACTGCGGACAAAAATTGGCTTCATGCCAATACTTATTACATTGGAAACAAGTACGGAGCTGTCCCTTATGGTAGACCAGCCCAGCATGGCCATATATTTGGATCCGTGTGGGAAACGTTCTTTGTAAGTCAATTTTCACCCTGACTGAGCCTGTGAACACTAGTCACAGAGGTGAGAGGCTCGTGCACTTCCACCCTGCCGCCAATAGAACCTAAAGCCCGTTGCTCAAACCCACAGTTATACAAACTTCAAATTTCGGAAGTTCTTCAACTCGCTGATCTGATGAAATCATCATCGACCTTTCCTTCACTTGGCAAACCGTGATCAAGCAAAAAAAAAATAATTACGTCATTAGTAAAGATGAATTGGTAACCGATAAAATCCGTGCTGAAATTCCCGTCCATAGGCAGTTTGCATAAGACAAAAAATAAATCAGAATAATGAACAATAGAGAGCATGCAGAACAGTAGGATTTCCAAAACAAATAAGACAATGCTATGGATTTCGCTTGCTCTCTATATATTGTTATGGACAGTGCTTTTGGCCCTGCTGCAAACCGCCTATTATTTAATACTCGATGGAAAGAAACACTGGATATCCATCTCATAAATTTACAACCTTTGAAATCAACGGCGCAGTTACTTTCAAATCATTGTGTGATCAAATTCTTCCGATTTAACTCCACACTTGTTTTAACACTGAAGCATAGTATTGTGTGTATTATTGTACTGTACATATCTTATTTTCAACGTTGGTAGCAGTCTTCACAAATTTTGAGTAATCTTGAAAGTCGATCGGATATTCTTAAAGACTGAGATACGTTCACGATACACGAATTGCAAAAGCAGTTTAGAAAAAAAAAAAAACGTACTCTGACCGGCAATTAAATTTATTTCGAGCTTTCGACTGTCAGGCTACAGTCTTTAACAGCAGAAGGTGAAAGAAAAAGAAAATTAAGGTCATATACTGGGTGTCTCAAAAAAACTGCAAATGCTACAATTTGCATACCATCCACTGCAATTAGTATTGCAATGCCTGTGCAACTTATAATGCTCCTGGGATTTGAAAATACGTTCGAATTTTCTTTGTAATTAGAATAACCACACAAAGTGAGTTAAAAGTGAGTTAAGCATGAATTGTGTTTACGCGCCCATGAGACCAGTTAGTACTGAATTATGCAAATTTCATAAATATCTGATTTCAAAGGGTTTGCAGTTTTTTTTGAGACACCTTGTATATACATATGATGACGATATACGGTAAAAATGAAACGCGCTGAATAAAAGATAAGGCAGTTAATGGTGGTATTCTTTGCGTAAAAGAATGGAGTATTGTCCGGGTAGTGGTCTGGAAGTGTTGTCGGCTTCTTTAGTAGCGGCAGTATGCCAAGACTCGTATCCGATTGTGTCCTTTGTCGATGATCTGTGCATTGTCAAAATTTATTTTGCGATCATGTTTCCAAGCGTGATTAGCAATATTTGAACCCCGTGCATGAATTTTTGTATTTCTTAAATGTTCCTTACTCTTCGTATCAAATGATCTCCCGGTCTCCCCAATATAATTCCAATCACATTCTCCGCACTTTATACCGTCCGTCAGTTTTTTCAATCAAGCACCCCTTATTACACCACTAAGATGCCACTACATATGTTCAATAGATTAAAAAGCTTTTACATTTTTTAAGTGTCAGCTGTCCTTGTTCATAACTTTGTGTTCGGTGAAGAGCACTGAAAACATTGCTTTCATTGTATCAAGCAGATTAATATCAAATCTGTGCCCTTTTACCAACGCATTCTTTCAGTGATTACAAACTCAGAATTACTGACGTAATTAAGGTCTGACAGTGTAAGATAAAAGTTCACAGGAGTACGTTTTCAATGTAAAGACTAAAACTTTTTTAAAAATACAACGCAATAATCTTGTTTGATTCCAGTTGACCATGAGATTTGGTGGAGCCACTGCAATTCATTCATTTCATTGATTATTACTTACGTTTTAGTACTCGTAAGCCGTATTGCCTTTACACCGTCTAGCCTCATATAATTTTATTCTGTAGAGGAAACTACTGCTCTGGAAAAGTTTAAATCCCTTCTTATCAACCTTTTTAGGCTAGCAGAACTAGCACGTCATAATTTAATTCCAGGAAAAGGCTGATGGTTTTGATAAATAGTCTTTTTTCGCAACCAGGTGAAGTATTAGTCATATTCAAAGTGCTACTCTGGTTTCTTGGCCAGCAAAAGGTACATGCAAGTAGCCCAAAAACTTTTCTAGTTAAAAACTAAAAACAATAAAACTAGAATAGGGTCACCGGATATCTCCCCAAGAAGGATATGAAGATTCAGGGAGATACCCGGTGACCCTATTCTAGATTTATTGTTTTTAGTTTTTAACAAGAAAAGTTTTTGGGCTACTTGCATGTACCTTTTGCTGGCCACGAAAACAGAGTAGCACTTTGAATATGACTAACTGATGGTTTTATTCAACAAAACAAAACTCCTGTCCCAGACTCGAGTCATTTCGAAAGTACTGGACTAGTGACTCGAAGTCGATCATGCAACTGAAGAATGGGAGTACCACGAAAAAATGGACTCATGACTCGGACCTACACTGGAGGCTCGAGCACGGACTCATGGAACGGACAAGGGACTTGACACTTGATGCGTCGATTACAACTCTGCCCTAATATTAATACATAAATCCATCTTTCCCATATGCGCCGGTTCTTTTCCTCCAACTAGCACACACATTTATTGGGCACGATATAGCCATATTTTTTTGCCGTAAAATTGTTTCGTGTTTGCCGGAAGATTTTAAATAAGCTTTTGTTCTTTTTATCTTGACAGGTCGCTATTTGAAAAACAGTGAACTATCTGGTGTAGAAGTTTGTCGAAGTGGAACTCAACTCTATTTTTTATACTGAATGCTGAACCTTATTAAAGGTTCTATCTAATTTATTTTGCTTATTAATATCCAGAATAAGTAGATCCTCTCGTTTCTTTGCCTTGGCCCGTTCAAGCTGTTTATCCATAATAATGTCCTTATCACCTCTCTCTACAAAATAACCTCTAAGTTCCTTAAGCCTTTCATTAAAAACTTCATCTGAATGGCAAAAGCGCCTCACCCTAAGAGCCTGCCCATATGGAATTCCTTTCTTTACATGCTTCGGGTGACATGATTTGCTATTTCAGTATTGATGTGTATCTGTCGGCTTTACGTACACATCAGCAGAGATCTGATTTTCAAGCTGTACCAAAACATCCAGAAATGCTAATTTCTCCTCAGATCATTCCCCATAATCCTACTTAATACTATTATGATAACCATTAACATTTTTAAACAATTTTAACAATGCTTCCTTTCCGTGTTGCCAAATGAAGAAAACATCATCCAAAAATCTCCACCTAACCAGCGGATCCATAAGATAGTTCCTCAACATTTCACGTTCCAAAATAAGACATAAAAGGACGGTGCAAACTTTGTTCCGATTACGGTCCCCAATTTCTGTAGATAGATGATGTCATCAAATTCAAAATAAAATTCTCCATAATAAGCCTTGCCAAATCTATCAAATAATCATTTGAAATAACTTTTCCTTCAAAATTTACTTTCCCGCTACATTCTTCCAAAATTCCCTACAAACTACACAACCCTTCTTCACGTGGAATGTGAGGATAAAGGCCAACAGCTTCCATCGAACATAAAATTGCCTGGTCAAGAATATCCTCTAACTCATTTAATCCACATAAAAAGTCCATTGTATCTTTAATTACATGCGGTAAAAGTCCGTCGTAATTTTTGTCCGTCTGAATTTGAATAAGAAAATCAAAACCCCATGTATATATCAATAGACATTTGCTGGTCAATTAGATAATGATTTTATCTATACTGGAGATAGCATAAGCTTTGCTGAAACATATCGTATGTTAAATAAGTTTTTGTTTACTTTTTCTCAACTGGTCGATATTTGAAAACCACCAGAAGAAATTATGTGAATTATGGTCGAAATGCAAGACAAGTCACTTTTATGTCCATCTTGTAGAAAGTAACGTAAAGTAAGTTCCTTTATTTTTATCAGCTAAACTACTTGTTATCTCTAGAGGTCCAGTGAGGGCCATCACCTATGGGTCCAGTGTAACAACAGAAGGAAACCGGAGTACCTGCAGAATACCATAGGCGTTTGGTAGAGTCAAACTGGATAACACTCTTCTCACATGTGACCAAGGTAACTTTAATAAGAAAACTCGCACTGAGTTGGAATCGAACACTAGTCACAGAGGCGAGAGGTACGTGCACTTCCACCCTGCCACCAATAGAACCTAAAGCCCCTTTGCTCAAAACCACAGTTATACAAACTTTAAACTTCGGAAGTTTTTCTACTCGCTGATCTGATGAAATCATCATCGACTTTCCTTCGCTTGGCAAACCGTGATAAAGCAAAAAAAAAAAATAAATAATTACGTCATTAGTAAAGATGAATTGGTAACCGATAAAATCCGTGCTGAAATTCCCGTCCATAGGCAGTTTGCATAAGACAAAAAATAACTCAGAATAATGAATAATGGAGAGCATGCAGAACAGTAGGATTTCCAAAACAAATAATAAGACAATGCTACGGATTTTGCTTGCTCTCTATATATTGTTATGCACAGTGCTTTCGGCCCTGCTGCAAAAGGCCCATTAGTTAATGCTCGATGGAAAGAAACACTGGATATCCACCTCATACATTTACAACTTTTGAAATCAACGGAGCAGTTACTTTCAAATCATTGTGTGATCAAATTCTTCCGATTTAACTCCAGACTTGTTTTAACACTGAAGCATAGTATTGTACTGTACATATCTTATTTTCAACGTTGGTAGCAGTCTTCACAAATTTTGACTAATCTTGAAAGTAGATCAGATATTCTTGAAGACTGAGATACCTTCACGACACACGAATTGCACTTACTGAATTATGCAAATTTCATAAATATCTGATTTCAAAGAGTTTGCAGTTTTTTTTGAGATACCTTGTATATACATATGATGACGATATACGGTAAAAATGAAACGCGCTGAATAAAAGATAAGGCAGTTAATGGTGGTATTCTTTGCGTTAAAGAATGGAGTATTGTCCTGGTAATGGTCTGGAGTTCTTGTCGGCTTCTTTAGTAGCGGCAGTATGCCAAGACTCTAATGTTTTTCGTATCCCATTATGTCCTTTATCGATGATCTGTGCATTGTCAAAATTTATTTTGTGATCATGTTTCCAAGCGTGATTAGCGATATTTGAACCCCGTGCATGAATTTTTGTGTATCTTAACTGTTCCTTACTCTTCGTATCAAATGATCTCCCGATATCCCTAATATAATTACAATCGCAGTCTGCGCACTTTATACCGCCCGTCAGTTTTTCAATCAAGCTTCCCTTATTACACCCCCAAGATGCCACTACATAATTTCAATAGATTATAAAGCTTTTACATTTTTTAAGTGTCAGCTGTCCTTGTTCATAACCTTGTGTTCGGTGAAGAGCACTGAAAACATTACTTTCATTGTATCAAGCATTCCTTTCAACAACTTAAGTTTCAACAACTTAACGCTATCCACGGATGGATGTGCAGTGTTTCAATTCACAATTAACCAAGGTTAATTGTAAATTTATCATTTCATAATACCCTGAGGATGGTTCTGAAATAGAATTAAAACACTGCACATCCATCCGTGGATAGCGTTAAATTGTCGCGAGAATATCTCGTGCACTTAAGTTGGATAATAACTCGCCTCCAATCTCTGTAGGCTCGATAGCTCAACAGGTAGAGCGGCGGACCGGATTCCCGAAGATGCGAGTTCAAATCCCGCTCGAGTCAACTTTTTCAGTTGACTTCAGCAGTGTAGGTTAATTGTGAATTTATCGTCTCATAATACCCTGAGTATGGTTCTGAAATAGAACTTGGGATAAGCAGTTAGAAAGTTGAGCTCAATGGTACAGAGCTCGCACGGACCATCAATATTCTGGAACAAACTGCTCAAGGAAATGACTGATAATTTTGATAACTTTTCATTCTTATCCTCCAATTGACGATTAAGAATCTACAAAGAAAGTGAATAATTGTCAACCCCGTGAAAGGCATGTATATGCTGTGGTGAAAATATCGTATTTTGTGTAATGAAATGAACATAACCTCACGGAAAAACACTTTTGTGATGTGGGTATACTCTAAATTTCTGACTGCTACTGTGCTATTACGAAACTCTACTCTAAATATTGTCATTGTTATAATACAGGTTATCATGCTTGTGTGCATGCAAACATTGTCCTTTGGAAATCCGTTCGCTGAACAGACTATGATGAATAACGAAATCAAATGAAAGATGAAGGATTAAGGTAGTAGAATTCTGTCAGTCTAACAATTTTACCGACGCCGTAGAATGAAATGAGCATTTGAGATACTCATTATCATGTTTTAAAAATTTGACGTTGTCACTGAAGAAATTAGGATAGGAAAATTTCTATATTTTATTAGAATCTTTTGACATACACTGGCCAGAATTCTCCCGAAGTCAAGTGGCGTTTCATTCACTAAGTTGATCATGTAAAATCGACTCACCAATACATTAAGTATGAATGTATTATGACAGGATGAACTCACAAACATAGTGACAAGGTAAAACAACTCAATTTTATAGTTAGAGGACCTGTCGCGACAATTGTCATTACATTAGCTGCAAGTTATTGTGAGTTTGATATTGTATGGTTTGTCTTAGTTTTAGTTGTTTTGACATTATTTACAAAAGTACCCACTTTTTGCCCAATTATTTGAAATAAAATTTCTAAACGGATTTATGTTTGAATCCAAGAATACGAAAATAGTTAGCCGATTTTGTTATATATTTTCCTTTCTTCAAGATGTCCTTCCTCTAAAATAAGAAATAATGTCCAGGAATGTAGAGGATGCATTACAAGTTGATGAAAATTACAAATATATGTTGTTTTAACATCTCTGGCATACGTCGAGTTAGCCACCTTTTCGCCAGTTCCTATCTTTTAACCGAAAACTAAACATAAAATAAGCCAGCATAAATTTATAAACGTCCATTTGAGAATAATTTCACTGATTGTGCAGCAATTATCTGCTTGGTTTAATATGATTAAATTTGATAATCGCCATACCGCTCACAAATGTTGGTCAATTGCGAGAAAAATGTGGTAAACATGTTGTTACGAGAGTTCGTAAGCTCGTTAACATCAGAGTCCGTATTGCTAAGTATCGCAGTCATTTGTATTTTAATCATCGGTGTAAAGAAAACAAGGTGCTTCCATTGAGTTTGCGATTCAAGCCTCCTGTTAGTAGTGTTAAATGATCCAAGCTCATGGAAAACACTGGTTTTTCTTTCCTGAGATTACGTGTAGATCAGTGCCATCATTCTATACGGAGTTTGTCTTCTTTGTTTTCTCGTTCACTCAGTGAACTTTCTGATTTGATTGATACCTCTGAAATTGAGTGGGCAGAAGAGGTTTGTTGTTTGAAAGACCGACAAGAGTCATTCAAACAGATAGCAAAACATGACAAGAAGTAGCGCCTTTTGTGGAAAAAGTCCCGTCCTAATGTGTTAGGTTCGAACTTGAAAGATAAATGGGTCCTCAGTCTTTCTTCTAAAGAGTTAACCGAGCTGGAACGAAGAGGTTTAGAAAAGAGTCTTAATTTTGCCATTGCACCCGGCAAAATACCAACCGCCGAAATTATTGCCGCGGTCGAAGAAGGAATTTTTCGGCTTGACGATGATCAAAAACGCTTGCTAAGAGCTGAGGTCAGTAGCACATTGAGACGTGCAAAACCACCTCCTAAAAACATCAACAACAATGTTTTCAAAGCACTAATCTCTTTAAGGAAAGACCCTGATAGACTTATTTTATCCGCTGACAAAGGCAACTGCGTTGTAGTTATGGATAAACAACAATATCGTGAGAAGGCCCTAGATCTGCTTAACGACAGAAATACGTATTCTGTTTTGAAATCTAATCCTACTAGCAAGACTCTCTTTACCAAAATACCTGTTGACTTTGCCATCAAAGTTGCCGAACGAAGACTCAGACAGGATGCTTCGTTAGAAGAACGAACATCGTTGGCTGCAAAAGATCTTATTGATCTTTTATCTTTTTGTCTCAACACAACTCATTTAGTGTACGACGGTACTTTCTACCAACAAGTGTTTGGTACGCCTATGGGTTCGCCTGTATCAGCCGTCATTGCTAATCTAGAGATGGAAGATGTTGAACAAAGAGCATTGACTTCATCACCAGTGAAACCTTTGTTCTGGAAACGATATGTCGATCATGTCATTTCGGCGGTATCCAAAAATGAAGCCTAATTAACGAAGTAAAAAACGAAGTAAAATTTGAATTCTATCGAACCGTCTATTCAATTCACATTAGAACGTGAAAATGATGGATCTATTCAATTCACATTAGAACGTGAAAATGATGGACGTTTATCGTTTTTGGATTTAAGTGTTTACAGAACAGACCACGGGATGTTGGAGACTGGTGTTTATCGTAAAACCACCCACACCGACAAGTATTTGGCCTTCGATTCTCACCATCCTATCTGCCATAAAAAGTCCGTAACGAAAACCTTG
>JBAHVQ010000018.1:37972-53342 GCA_036872915.1 Nanipora kamurai
ATGTTTCTCCGTAAGCTGGACATTTTCTTGCTTCGTGTGATCGACCGCATCTCGTGCAATTGAAATGACCATTCCCTATTCCCAACGATTTCCCCTTCATGAATTCTTTGTTTCTAATTTCAGTTTTCGTCTCACGTTGGCTTTTATTTTTACATCGTTTTGAGTATTTTCCAGTCACTCTGTTGACATTTGACAGTTCCGATTCTTTGTCCCGATCGTCCGTGGTGTGTGCCAAGTTCTTCTCGTATGTCTGAGTTTGTTCGTTCGCTTGTGCTTCCTGTAGCATTTTTTCCAGGCTTAGTTGATCCTTCACTGCCTTTTTCGACAGTCAACGATCTCTCACAGTATCTTGTAAATGACATTTAATTTCTAAGTCTGTGTTATGAAATTCACACTTAGTTGCTTCATGGCGCAAACGGGCGTAGTACTTAACAACACTCGTTTCCTTGCTATCGCATATTTCGAAATCTTGTTACTAATATATCCGTGTTTTCCTTTGGGAGGAAGAATGCGTTCAGTTTAGTTTTTGTTTTCTGATATTCATCATCGTCGCCTGTAGGATTTGGTAAGGTATCTATCAGATCTCGTAGACGTTCGCCGCCATAAAGTCTCATTGCTTTAACTCTCTTCTTGGCATCTTCATCATCAAACCAGTCAAAATTATCCTCAAGCAAGGTCAGCCACTTCTTCCATCTTATTCCTTTAGAAGCAGGATCTCCTTCTACATCGAATTCTTTAATTTTAAACTTTGCCATCCTCGTCGCCAATGTAAAGTATTTATTTGATTATTCATACACTCTTACTCACATGGTTTTCTACATGTCTCTCTCTCGGGAGTCCTGGACACTACACTGTTGATCTTGCCATCAAATGTTACCGAAAAGACTAAGACAGGAAGTTAATTTACATGAAAGAACGTCTTATAATAATGGAAGACAAAATAACGAAATTCAAATTTGAAGATAAGTGTAATTAGGAATAAAAAATCATTTTTGTTTCAGCAGTCAATCTGTGGTAAGGGCTCTGAATTAAAGAACACGAGGAAAGCTGTAATTGACCACGTTGATTCAGATGATAAATTTAGCGAAATTCAGGGGACAACGAATCGTTACTCTATAAATATAGGCCAACAAACGGTTTTTGTTCGTGAACCTGGAATATATCCATTAATCTTTAGTTCAAAGTTGTAAAAAGCTAAACAGTTCCAGAAATGGGTCTCTAATGAGGTAAATTATCATCAATCTGTAACACTGGTCAACATCAACTGCCTAAACCTATTAATGATCAATTGATGTTATTAAAAGCACTATTGGGAACTGCCTCTCCAAATCAGACAATACACTTACAGTTGATAAATATGTAATCATGTTCAAGAAAGAGTTTGACATGTAGTCATATACACCTTTTGCCCTTCATTAAAGCGAAAGCGTTGTCCATTAGAGCGATTGTCATCTTCAATGATGCCTTTCAAACTTCAACAACATCAATCAAATTATAATTGCGCTAAAAGTAAATTCATTTCCAACAAGTAATTAAATATTCTGTTAAATTAAAGTTCAATGGCGTCAATGTAAAAAAAATTAACATTTGTGGTATTTCATTAGCGTCAATCAAAGTTCAATGAGAAAAATGGGGAAATCAACAAAATAAAATGGAAAGTTAATTAGCGATAACGCGTATATATTGATATATGTTGTATGACGTAGTCTGGTAATAACAATTACCAATGTCTACAGGAAATTGTTGCACAAGATATAGCCCTTGAAACGTCTTTTTCAGTGGTGTGCATCTAGAGTAAGCGTTACGATGGTTGAACAAAGAAGGATACAGAGAATTCGCAGGATAACAGGGAAAGGTTAATACTGTTTTATGAAGAGTCAGAACAAAACTATATCTTACAATGGCGGATACTTTGGGGTTCAATCGCTCAACTGCCACAAGGATGATATCCAAAGAAGGAAGGGTTAAGGAAGGCTTACAGTATCTTCCTGCAATATTCTCACTCCTTCTCAGCTCAATCATTGTAACGTTCAGTCTAGCCCCACACATGTGAAAACGTTTTAAGTACTACTGTATCTTGGGTAATTGTACGTACAGCATATACCCACATATTATCGCTAATTGACTTTTTATTTTATGTTCATTTCCCCATTTTTCTAATTGAGCTTTGACTGACGCTAATGAAATACCATAAATGTTTTAATGTTTTTTACATTGATGTTATTGAACGTCAGTTTAACGGAATATTTAATTACTTGTTGTAAATGAATTTACTTTTAATGCAGTTATAATTTGATTGGCGTTGTTGAAGTTTGAAAGGCACTACTGAAGATGACAATCGCTCTAATGAACACCGCTTTCACTTTAATAAAGGGCAAACGGTATATAAATGGATGAAATTGAACTAAATGACTCATTTTACTATCCAAACATAGGAAGTGTTGCGATCAGTTCTCAAGGGCAACCGAACTTCATTTACAGTCAACCATATAAAAAATACGACTTATAGAAGGAGGCAAACCATATGTTTTTCCCAAGCGACAACATTAATGACAGTAATGTTTCTCAATTTAGCTTTTTTAAGTCTCAATTTTGTCTTGCCTTGGATTGGAAAGCAATAAATTATAAAATGGTTGTTGGTTGCGGTCTTAAGCTCACAGATACACAAAACGGTATCTTGTCATAACTTCAGAAGAAAAGTGGAACAACAGCTTGCAAATGTTGCCTCCAGATGCCTTCAGATGATCTTTTGAACAGTTTAAATGAACAGTTACAAAGTATCTAAAGTTAGGTATAATATAGGAATCAAACATCAACAACGTTAATAATCGGAGTGAGTGGATGCTTTAAATATACACGCTATTATATGAGATTATTGAAAAACAGCCTGTATTTGACGGCATTCTGATACACCTTTTGCCCTTCATTAAATCGAAATCGGTGTTCATAAGAGCGATTGTCATCTTCAATAGTGCATTTCAAACTTCAACAACGCCAATATAATTATAATTTTGCTAAAAGTAAATTCACTTACAACAAGTAATTAAATATTCCGTTAAATTAAAGTTCAATAACGTCAATGTAAAAATCATAAACATTTATGGTATTTCATTAGCGTCAATCAAAATTTAATAAGAAAAATGAGGAAATCAACAAAATAAAATAAAAATTCAATTAGCGATAATATGTGGGTATATGTTGTACATACAGTTACACAAGATATAGCACTTGAAACGTCGTTTTCAGGTGTGTACGGCTAGACTGAACGTTGAATGACTCAGCGAAGGAGAGAGAATATCGCAGGAAGATAAAGTAAGGTTCGTAACGACTCTTAACCCTCCCTTCTTTGGATATTATCCTTCTGGCAGTTGAGCGATTAAACCCTAAAGAACCTCAAAAACAGTATTAACCTTACCCTGTTATCCTGCGAATTCTCTGTATCCTTCTTTGTTCAGTCATCGTAACACTTACTCTGGCCACACACATCTGAAAACGACGTTTCAAGTACTATATCTTTTGCAATAATTTCCTGCAGACATTGCCAGTGTTGGTACTTGTTATTACCAGTCTTCTTCATACAACATATATCAATATATATGCGTTATCGCTAACTGACTTTTTATTTTTTTTTGATTTCCCCATTTTTCTTATTGAATTTTGATTGACGCTAATGAAATACCGTAAATGTTAACGTTATTGAACTTCAGTTTAACAGAATATTTAATTACTCGTAAATAAATTTACTTTTAGTCCAATTATAATTTGAGTGGCCCTGTTGAAGTTTGAAATGCACTATATTGAAGTTGACAATCGCTCCAATGAACACCGTTTTTGCTTTAAGGAAGGGCAAAAGGTGTATAAGACCGCACCCCAAGATATCTCCGACTGTCTTCAGAAGGATGTGAATGAAATAATGGAATGGTCAGGGGAGAATAGGAGGATCCTTAATGAATGAAAGACAAAAGTGATGCTTGTTACCGGGCAAAACGTTCGGGTAAAAGAATGGATAATTCTCTACTACAGGTACGCATGAATTCCAGTGAACTTGAACAAGTAAACGTGTTTAATCTACTATGATTAAGGATCGACAGTTTGCTGTTGTTTTGCCAGCATGTCGATAACTTACGAGAGAAAGTACCACAGCGAACAGGTGTACTTAGGGAAGATTAAACGTTTCTTACCATTGGAACAACGGAAACTTTATTATAATGCGATGATAAAGCAAACCTTGCTTTATGGCTCCACGTTATGGATGTTGTGTTCAAATGAAACGATCAAGGTCTTTAGACTTCAGAAGCGTACAGCATGTGTAATACTAGATACTGATACATGAGCTAACAGTGTTCACTTATTTAAACTACTTGGCTGGATTCTCTTCTATGACGAAGCAAGGATAAGTAGGTCAACTCTGGTATATAAACGACTTTATTATGGGAACAGTCCTACCTATATGTCACAAATCTTGTTACGGAATACCGGCATAAACAAAAGAATTACCAGATGTGGATCTACAAATCTTGTTTGTCCCAGATTGAGGGACCAATTACATGAAGCGGGCTCGCCCGGTTAACCGGGATGAATTTTACTGAGTCATTACATGGATGATTTCAGCCGGGTGGGCAGTATGCCAATACGTTTTTAGCAATTCTCGTGGTAATGTTGCATCTTAATTAAATTTATGCCTAGCATTATACTCCATCTTCAGTTATATGCTTTCATTTCTGTTTACGCATTTTGTCGTAGGTGTCGAAAGCAAATACCGTTCGTTGTCTACCACACAAAACGAAAAACCGTACCAATACGAAGGATTAATGTTCTAATCAACCTTTTTTGTTCTTAATTAGCAGCAACATGTTTCTTGTAAGCCGCCTTTGTCTAATAAATGTTGAGAAAACGGGTTTCTATACAGAAATTCCAGCCCCTTTGCCGGGACGAAACGATTACAATTGCAGCTGCCGGGATCACAGCAAAGCGGGCTCGCCCGCCTACCATGTAATCAAATTGTTGAAAAGCTGTATTGTTTATATAGAAACCGGGCAAGCGTGGTTAACCGGGCAAGCCCGCTCCATGTAATCGGCCCCTTAAACGAGAAACTGAATGGGGGGAAGTCCTTTACCATTGCTTCTACGCGTTTCTGAAATTGCCTTCCAGATGATATCAAAACTAAGCAGAGTTTAGTAAAATTTAAGAAAGCAATATTCCAACATTTTAGAGATAACTACAAGAAAATTGACCATTTTAGCATTAATTTTTAATTTTGTTTATATTTTATACTTAGCTATGTGAACATGTATTTGAACATGTGTTTGGTATATTATTCCTACTATTTTATAGCTATAATGCTATACTTGTCGTATTCTAGGTTTAATTTATGTTTCATTGTTGGAGGGCCATTGGTTTATCAGTTTCTACTGTCAAGTGTTATACCCTCTTGAAATAAAGCTGATAATAATAATAATGATAACAATAATATCATGGTAAATGAACAAAACATCTGTGTTGTCACGTCACGTCACATTAGTCCCTTGTAATACTCTTCACAAGCGTCACAAACACAGTCTGATACATGTGCCCAAGGTAGTGCTAAGAAATAGGTATGACAAACGTCAGTTCGGACTTTTGACTTCAAACAAACTTTTTCGAAAAAAATGTATATACAGTTTTCCAAAAAATCTTATCATAGTACAGTTTTAGTAAAATCCATGTATTTTGACCACTTTTCACATACTTTGAAGCCATATGGCGGGGGTAAGTTCTGGCCATGAGAGAAAAAAACTTCGGATCCAAAAACTTCGAACAAAAAATTTCGCCAAATTTTCGGACAGATCTCAAAATATTTTCGGATGGATTCAAAAAATTGACCATAAACATTTCACAAAACAGTGTCATTTAGTCAGACTATATAGAGGTGGGGGTGAGTTTTCGCCGTGACAGAAAAAAAAAATTCAGATCTGAATATTTGGACCAAAGAACTGTGTTTGTTATTTTAAATTTTCGGGTAGATTTAGAATTGACTAAAAAAATTGACCATAACTGATAGAGGCGGGGGTGAGTTTTGACGATGGCAGCACCAGTAGTTGTATGGCCAGTTGAGAAAAGAAATATCGAGAAAAAAAAAGAAGGAAGTTACCGGAAGTCAGAGAGCTTTGTTAATGACTTGTTCATGCTAAGATGGCTCCCTTTGAAAAATAAAACCATCTTTTAGCCAGGTTAAAATAATCTGACGTTAGGCGGGGGAACATAAAAGAAGAACTATGCGGCTAGAGAGGAGTTATAATTTGGGCCAAAACGCGTCCCTTCAGCGTATAAAATTGCCTGGCATTAGCCAAATTGAAATAATTGACCAATGCCAATTGAAAAGAATTAAAGCTTGAAAAGTGTGACATTTATTTGATTCTCCTGATCCACCTGCCAGAGATCATGTTGTAAACGTGAATACATTTTTTTCAGAAAACCAAAAACCAACACCTTCGCAAAATTATTTGCAACTCACAAAACTTTTTCATCACGGTTTTAATTGCTTTTCTTTCCTAATATGCAGTTAAATCTTCAACAAGTGCTGACTAAGATTCGGATTACAGTTTACAGATGAAATACAAAAGAATAACCTCAACGAATGCATAAAAACTAAAAATTGGTTATAATCATTATTCTGGACATAATAATAAATTTTATGTTATTAAAATAATAAGAATTACAATGAGATGTACTATTTGTTACCTATTGCTTCAAAAGTATTGGAAGTTGGGTTTATATTGATAAATAAGCTAATGTGTCCATTCTAGAGCCAGTATAGAAGTCAAAATATCGACACTTTGCACATTATATTAGATCTCCCAGGAATCTAGCCATTTATAAGCTGCTTGAGTACAGTTTGGCTGATGAGACATTGGGCCAGACATACCATACGACAATCCATTAAATAGCCAGAAACTAAAATGAAACTTATAAATTAGGCTAAAACAACTGCAAAATAAATAAAGACATTGACGTAGTAAATAATATTACTATTAAAATAATACAATGTAAAACAAAACATAACCAAACAAAAAATATCATAACGTACCATAACATACCACACCATAGCGTAACATAACATGTATTTTGAATATTATTCCCCATATAATGATTAAGAATATAAATAAGTACAACAGTGATTTAATTATTTACCCTAAAAATGATCGAGTTTATCGGAAATTGTTTAAATAAATCGATAAGTAAATTCTGTACTTTTTTGTATTCTTATATACCAAATAAAACATAACGCAACACAACCTATTACCGGTATATCATATAATACAGGTATCATATCACATAGTATAATATATTAGATAATATGGTATAATATATAACAAATATAATATGGGCCAAGGTTTTAATCGGATATGCAAATGCAGAAAGCAAGTGATTGGATGTCCGATACAACACTGACGCAAATATTGTAAATAACTTGTGAAAAAGTTACACATAAACAATTATGCACATCAAAAATCAAGAACATGCCAAAGATTTTCGCACGAAAAGTTAACGTCAACCAGGATTAGCATCACAGATACAACATATGTCCTGTATCACCAAACACCGTTTTACGCTACTCTGGCTCAAAAAAGTTTTAAACGTAACTTAAAAAAAACACCACCGTTCATGACCCACCGTTTCGACACTCCAGTCCAGTGTCTGCATCAAGAGTGATAAAAGAGCACCAAGACAGTTTTCTTCTCAAAAAATAAAAAAAATTCTGTTTTGTCGGAGTACATGTGCCTAACCAACCACACGACTACGTGGGAAAATTCCAAAATTATAACCACCAATCTACGTTACCATCAAAAACGCTGTCTGGAGGAGTGGCACATCAGTAGTGCCCCCACTCCATTGAATCGCGATGATGGTGGTTTATCACCCGATGCTTGTTGGCAGCTCATCATCAATGGATCTCTAAAGATACAAATAGGGACCACATGTTCAGACCAATCACCCCTGACAAAGACACTAGACAGGAGCGTTGAAACGTTGGGTCGTGGACTGTAGTTTGTATGCTACGTTCAAAACTTTGTTAAGCCAGAGTAGCCTAAAAGCATGTCTGATTATTCACCTGGTTGCGTTGGGAATTTGTTTACTGTTGTACCACATTTTATTATAACTCTTGCCATAATTCCAGGAGCTCTCCCCTAGCCGAGTTAATCGTTTGGCGTCAAACAAACTAAAACATACTCGCGTTTAACACAGTAAAATAGCAACGTAGCAAGATGGCAACAACGGTTAAAGAGCGGTTAAAAGCGGATAGACTATAACCCTTTACTCCCTATCATTTCAGGTGCTCCCCCTAGACGAATAAAAATGTCTGGTATTAGATTGATTGAAATAGACACCGCGGAAATACATTTTTCAAGGCTCGATGGACTTAATCTACCAGTCAACGGTTTTACCCGGACATACAACGAAACGCCTTTAACTTCATATTTGTTTAAACCCAACATAACATTTCTTTGTCAAGATAACATACATGTACATCATGCTAAAGAAAACAGAAGCCTGCAAACGGTGTCAAATGACCGATGCCAGCCACGGTAATGTTTCTTTGCCGTGCCTTACGTCGACCGTTTGACGCCGTGTGCAATCTTCTTTTTACTTTACTAAATGCTGAATACTAATCTGGTTGATGTGGTAGCTTGGTATATATCAGACGACGAACAAACGTTCGTCAAGCTCGTAAACTCGGAACAACGATTTCTGAGCCCTAGACGGGAATCAAACCCGGAACCTTCTGATGACCGGTGAGGCGCTGTAAGGTGCAGGTTCGTTAAATCCACTGTCAAAGCGGAAGTAAGGCTATGATGAAGTTAAACACCAAAGATCAAGAAAGTCCAAAGATAAAAGCTGGAGAAAAATTAGAGAAGATCAAAGATCCCAAAACACGTAGCCGCTGGCAAACGGTTGGCCACCATTTCACACATCCAAAGTTAACTATGGATGTATCATTGGCGCTGCTCGGTTGGTTATTACGTCAGGATCCTTATACTACACTTATAAACAAAAGCAAAAGGAAGTTAAAGCACTTGAGGCAAAAGAAGAGGTTGAAGAGCCAAGAAATGTTAAAATTAAGAAGTTACCATCAAAAAACCCCACACATTAGATTCATTTGATTAAATAAAATCTATGTTAATATATAGATGTCAGTAAACAAGAAAGAAATTTTGACTGAACTTTATGACGCCACTCTTATCAGTGTGGAGCCACTGGAGTGTCAGTCATAGCAGAAAAAGTGGCTGGAATGCCTCTAAACGCACCGGAGAGCCTCAAGGGTGCAGCAAAACTAGCTGCAACTGTTGCAGTTTCAACCATGGCCGTTAATGGTGCACAAGAAAAGAAATACTTAACAGTGGATCCATCTAAATCTACATAATTGTATAAAAGTAGATAAAGTAAAGTAAAGTTCTTTTATTTGTACTGGATAACCCTAGCAGCTAAACTACGCTGCTATCCCTAGAGGTTCAGTAAGAGCCATCCCTCATGGGTCCAGTGCAGGCATTGAAATAAGGAATTTTTACAAGGACACACTTTGCCTTCAGGGGCAACAATCACTTGGAACTTGAACGTGTGGAACGCAGATTTGATCATTTTCGTTTAGCCTGGTTTTCACTAGCCGTACATGTAAGCGTAAGCATCACTGATTTGTTGGCACGAGCATAAAGACAACCATAAAACGGAAGCTTACGCTTATGCTTGCGTTGTAGTGAAAACCAGGCTTTGAAGTCGATGTAATGTTCTTATACTTTATTAACAAAGATAGTGTTAAGGAATACAAATTGCCCTATGCTCTTGAACGAAAACAAGATCACACTCTTTTCCATATATGGCGCTTATACCATTATGTGAGTATTACATGAAGTATAAATGTCCCATCACTATATGTCACTTCACTATAGTCGTCATAAACAGAAAAACTAGAAACATGTTGGGAAAACCTAGATATAGCTGAAATGTTATTTCACTCCTCGTTTATATAAGCAAATTATCATTAACTCTTAAAACAAGTAATGGCGAAATAACTAAAGAAATATCAAATGCTTTTTTCCGAAATCGTGAGCTCTTGAAAAAGGAATAGCCGTGCAAAGCACGGTCCGATGGTTCCTATAGCCCTTTTTAATTCTTATGTCAACCAAAAGACGGTTTCAACTGATGTCCTACTTGGCTGCTTTCCTCTGACAACTCTGACACGTCGATCTCGCCGTCACCAACGCTTTTCTCAAAAAAGACACCATTAAACCACTTTTGTGTCTTGTACTTAGACGATGCACTCGCTCTTCTCTTCTTATCTGCTAACCAGTATCGAACAGCAGGTCTGGCATCATGACCTCAGCAACTGAACAGCAAACTGAATTCCAAGCAAGAGCTCTACAACGTACTGCACACCAGATTTTAAGCAGGGGTACATCTTTTCCATTTTCCTGAAGCTGACGCATCTGACTGAGCCTTGCCCCTATCCCCAATCGTGCTCCTGAATTAAGATTAGTTCCATCGGATGCCAGTGATGAAACGTTTGGAAACAAAGAATCCCATTTAACTGATTTTTCAACACCATTCTGAATAGTCTTTAGTGCTCCTTCTGCGCCCCGCTCATTTGGTTCCTCAAACCCAAGGAAATAGAGATTTTCTTCCCCTTTTTTATTTATAGTCTTGGCCAACACATGTTCGTTGTCTATTTGATTTGTGTCAACAGAACCATCAAATCGTAAAGACACTGCCAAGGAATTCTGAAGTACGTCTTTTAGTTTTTCCTTTTCTGACGATACAATTGCGCTCAAAAATTCGTTGTGACCGACGGGTTAAAATAACGAAGGTCGTTCGGTTCATAGTTAGTGAACTCTGACTTAATGTTGAATGTTGAACCAATCTTTCCAGCTACAACTCTTGAAGGCCATGAAAAAGCACTAAGTGTTCCGCGTTTTGCATCATTGTACACAGTATAAACAAAATTCCCAACGTAATTGGCGAGCGCTTTATTAGCGCAAATGAACTGGGAGTCAATGGGCGCACTAGTCTGTAACTCATTGCTGCTTAGCCTCGCTAATTTATCAGCTTTCACAGATTCTTTATGCACCACAGATCTGAGATGGTTATCAATGTTCGTTTTTCTTGGAATAATTCCATTTTCAGAACAAATTTTAGGCACTCTGCCATTTGGTGCAAATATTTTCACTGCGTTTGGGTATTTGAAACAAACCTCACATCTCACAGGCTTTCTACCAGGACCTCGCAGTGTCAGTTTTATCTAAAGAGTTTGAATTATCGGTAGAGCAAGTTGAATTAGATGCATGTGATTCATCATGTGCATCACGCTCATCCTCTGAATTATGATCTTCAGATATCTGTGACTCCTGTTCGTCTGAAGAATCAGTAGAACATAACATACTATATTTTGCCGATGAGCAATCGTGCTCTTCTTGACTATCCTCGGTTTTTTCCTTTCGAATAAGAAATTTTTCCATCACCAGAGGCTGCAAATCTGCAATATAAACGCAAAAAGACTACTTCACTTAGACACGAGCGTTGATAAAGAATTTTTCCACATAAACATGGAAGAGTACTGTTTATCTCGTCGTTTTTTGAAGAATGAGGACTTTAGATTAATTCCATCTCAAACTATTTCACATTTCAGAATTTTAACTCTACGAAATTTTTTGTTTTCTACTCTTCTGATTAATTCGAATACTATAACGCATGTCATGAGAAGTTGTGCTCAAAAACCCTTGGTTGTTACAGGAGTGCAAGATATGAAAAAAGAAAACTCAGACAATTAGATTCATGTATGCAAATACATGTACTGTACCAAATGTCAAATGTGGTAGCAGCTGTGTTTTTTGCTAGAAATTTCTATATCTATAAACTGCTTGGCCTAAAAATTTGATTTTGTAGCATTTTAATGTAGCAATGGATTGAGTCGTACGTTTTCTGTCAGAAAGTAATCGCCACCACCGCTTAAAATCAGGTACCTGAAATGCCATAACATAGGCACTAAACAGTCTAAAGGTGATTGTTGAGTGTCTTAATCATAAGCAACGGTATACTCACTTCGTCACACTGGAGGCAGAGCATCGCGGCTAAACAGTAGACGGAAGCAGCAATCAAAGAATCTGTGCTGTTTAGATTTGCATTACAAATATAGATGGTTTAGATTTGCATTACAAATTTATGGATTTAAATAAGAAAAGCACATACCTTTCAAAGTTCTCGCATGTCCAAATTTTGCAATGCCTGAATACTGTTTGAAATGAGCAACCGCTGAAACTACAGAGCAGGCTCATTGCAATACCGGAAGTAGGCACTCGGGTTCAGGGCTCAGCGACTTCCGAAATTTTGTTGCGACAGAAAACCCTAGCCTCTGGATTATACTATTTTAAATCCAAGCATTTTATATTCTTAAAAAAACAATAACTATTTTAAATTCTCAAATTGAAATTATATTAAACATTTTTGTCCATTATTTTCAAGTACACACTTTTCTATTTACAAGGACACATTCGCCTTTTACAAGGACACAAAGTGTGTCAAAAAACACGCTATTTTAATGCCTGCTTGTGTCTTTCCTTTCCTACGAGTACACAGGTGAGTTCTGAACGTATTCGAGGATATTTCCTTATTTGTTGGAACCAAGAAAAACATTTCAGCCAAGTTAGCTTTACAACATGGAAAGCACATAGGAAATTCCTTTAAAATTCACCCAAAATTGACCATTACCACAGCACCTAAAATTTTACTTGTAGAAAATAATATTTGATACAATTTAGTTTCTGCATCTAGAAAATTTCTGATACTGAGGAGCATATAAAGGCTTCTACCTCACAAGAAACAGAGTTTAAAAAATGTTAAACGAGAAGGTGAAAGAATACTGAACCTGTAGGGAAAAAAAATGACGAAATCAAATATACTCAAACCCATTCAAATCTGTAAAAAGGACCAACCCCCCAGTGACAGACAATAATTACAGGAGCAAAGAATTGTGTGTCTATCACATACTGATACATTCATCTTCTGAGATACCAAGTAAGAGATTCAGCCAGCAACACTTATTCTGAAAATTTTATAATCAAGTGTATTTCTGTAGTAAAAATACCAATTTAAAACAAATCATTCAAATCGGAACAATCTTACTGAAACTTCTTGAAGGAAATTCTGATTGTACTAAACTAAAATGTTACAATAAATTTTTTAGTATCTAACAGGGTTTTTCAAAGTATTATAAAATAATTTACTTGATAGCAAAAAGGTAACAATTCAAAAGTCATGCGGTAATACCTACAGTATAATTACAAGGGGTGAGTAGTCATCATTAAATTCAGTACACATGTTAGAGCACTGTGGAATGTGAAGGAAGTAAACAGTTAACAAACATAAAATCAGGAAAGTCATAACAAAATCTTAAAAAAAGAATACAGCATATACCAGTTCTACACAAAACTCAAATACAATCACAAGTTAAATTCACAAGGTTGAGAAATTATTAATCTTCAGCACACAGAGGTATGTCATCTCATGTTAACAAAATTGTAATATTTTACTGTGATTTGTGGAAAATTTCTAGCAATTTCTAATGGTGAAAAAAAATTATATCAACTTCATCAAAACCATTTGACTTCTTAGTACCACATGTACATGATAATGCATCAAAGGCCATATGACATAACTACAGTTTTAAGAATCTATCCTCATGTTCCTGTGACCATTGGGAATTATGATATTGTAGTTTGCCATGGAGGGATTGATTTTGAAATTCTCATGGGCTTTATCAACATCAGTCTTGTTATTTATTTTAACCACAGTTACTGGAAAGATTACCATTAACATACAGGGAATTCAATCAACCAAAGGTATAAAAAAACTGTTAAAATTGGATATAAACAGATACAACGCATTCTTAATACTTGAAATTTTGAATCAGATAAACATCCAAGCATGTTCTCTGTCTTTCAGAGAAAGTTAGCAAATCTCCCCCAACATCTGCTATGACGAAAAGTTACTTCATTCAGAATATTTTGCACAAATATTTCAAATTAATATCTAGTCAAATACTTTAATGAAAACAATTAAACAAATTGACCCTTTAATGCCCAAGTGGTTGATAAAAGAAGAAATGAGAAAACTAACAAAAACAAAGAGAAAACAAAGAACAAAAGTTGAAGGGTTAAAAAGCTTTCCATCCTCAATTAAATCATTTGATGTTTCTTCACTGCATTATATGATGTTTTAGGTTGTATTCTTATGAAAGACACCATAACTTAGACCAGTTAAAAAATGAAAATATTGCTATTCTAACTGGAGATGATCCATGGAATATAATATGGAAATATTTTAAGAAGCTTACTGCTGATTTAAAAAAAAAATAAAGGAAAGACGTAAGCTGCAATAATATCGATGTATATCACACAGGTTTCTATAGAAAAACATGCTCGAACCCAAGTGCAGATATCCATGAATGCACGAGCTGAGTTCAATACTATCAATCCAAAAACCTCGCATTATTTTACTTGTTCATCTTCTTATTCTCCAATTGAGGCTAGCCTTAATAAAAAATCCTTGACATTCTTTAAAATTTAGCAATGACTTTTCCATATACTGCTAAATGCTCGGGAGTTAACTACCTTTTTACCTCGATCAGACGGATCAGTTTTCTTAATGTTGTACAAGACTATTTTTGGCAAAAACAAGACCATGTCGACTAAGCCCAAATGTCACCGAACTGCAACCCTGATCTCGGCAGCTTTTGGTAGCTGGCCGACTGTTTGTGATATGCATATGGTATTTGTGAAGAATTGCATCAATCCAAACATTTACCGTCGAATTATAGGTACCTCTAGCCGTCCACAAGCGTCCGATTGAAACTTGTGGTCGTTTTTGTTGCATTTCTGGTGAACTTAACGATCATTAACTTATTTGATGAGCCGCATGAAAAATGGCAAAATTATAAGACATATATCAACTTAAATTCTTCTCATTTGCATTAGAAAAACTTGTAAACATCGCAAATTTCACCGCTCAGGTCAGCAGATTTATCATCTGCGATAGCTCAGTACTGAAATCTATTTCCCACCTGTGATTTGCCGGGGTTTTCAAATTTGTATGGTAAAACCGCTGTCCATCATAGGAAGTATCGAGTTATAAAAAACGTATTTCTGCGGTGTCCGTAATGAAGCCAAATGACAAAAACGGGAGAAAAAGGTAAAGTCTTTTTTTCTGCGTGAGTTGTCAATATTTGAATATATGTGTATATATACATACATACATATAAATATATATAGGCCCATAAGGCCGAAACGGTTCCGTCTGTAGTTATATATATATATATATATATATATATATATATATATATGTA
>JBAHVQ010000018.1:61222-76206 GCA_036872915.1 Nanipora kamurai
GCAACTTTCAGCCACTTCTTTGTCGATGTGTTTATCATCCTCCGTCAACTCGGCGATTTCACTATCCAAACTCTTGATTTGTGCAAGTTTATCCTTAAGAGACAATTCAAAAGACTTGAGCTTCTTCAGATCGCAAGCATCTACAGGTTCAATTGACTCAATCATTTCTGGAGCACTAGACACGATTCTTTTCGCACTACTTCGATGACCAGCACGAATCCTGATCTTCTTCTTCTTCAGATCTGCCATATTGGCGCCAAAACAGACTAAATACAATGACACGAATACGATCCTTTCTTTGTCTTTAGAAGAGGTTCATTCCCGGGAGTCAGCATCAAATTTTTTGAGTAAATACAATCTTAGGTAAAATCTCGTTTGATTTAATCTTCTTTTCCCTGGTACAACCGTTATTAAGAGTAAGATCACTTCTGAATACACTAGCTCAGTACTAGATGAAATCGACAAACCCAAACCCTTTTTTTTGACACCTCTCACGTGCGTTTTACGTGCTACGTCAGAGACATAAATTAGCATGCATTAACGTCTATTTCTAACAATTTCCATGTGGAAAATCTATTGTTTATTCTACCAACAACCAGATGATTTTACTGGTCTACGGGGAGTACGGACATGATGGGAAATCAGGGGTTAAAAAGGGCTGGCGTATCAGATTTCAAGATTATGAATATCTGTGAGAGGTGCTGCCAACCTTGGACATGTCAGTCAAATTGAGGATGTTATGGGGGACAGTTTTGTACTTTTAACTTTACACCATAGTAAACTGACGTATTGTATTATCTGGAAACTTGACAAAGGACCTGTCCTAAATGTATGCACTTTAAAACAGTGACTGCTTTGCGTTTTTGGTATAATAAAAATGTCAGCCAATAATTGCATTCAGGAGCAATTGCTCAACCGCGATGAATAAATACTGTATTAATAAACTTAATTCCAAGAATTTGTAGACATTCAAGGCTAAACATAATTTGCCATTAATTCTTAGCCGCTTCGAAGTTTGCTGCTTGTCCCGATAATGTATTTCGATTTATCTGGTTACACGAAAGAGATGTAAACACATGATTTACCTTCAGAAGTTGGTAAACCAACAATTTCTTCACCTCTTTCTTAAAAATTCATGACAACTAACTTACCTAAGCAAAGTCTTCGGTTGGTAATTTAACTCATTTTTATTGTGCTCATGAACTTAAAGGGCAGACTATTGAAACAGTCTACCAAAGGTTTATCGTTGTCAGTGGTGGAACCAGTTTTCATGGTTTAAGATCATCCAAACTTCTCAAATACAGTTACATAAACGAGCACTGCTTTTTTGTCTTTGTAATGTCCAGAGCCGTCGAAGGATGCGGTAGTTACCCAAGATCCTGTGTCCAGTTGAACCCCAGTAAAATTACATTGATGGAGATATATGTATGCTGAATTATTAGTTATGGCTTTTCTTACTGTGGTATAAGTAGACAAGATGAAAGTAGAAATTTCAGGTGGGCCCAAGGTAATAACTATAGGTATGATAAATATTACAGGAAAATGGCAGAATCTGATGCTCGCATTGCTTAATATTGAAGACAAACTTGGTTCATGTGGGAACTTGGAAAATACCAGACGACTAGTTGACGTTTGTCAAGCTCATTATCTCAGAAAAACAATTTCTGAGTTCTAGATGGGTATCAAACCCACAAACTTCTCACCGGTCATCAGAAGGCTGCTGGTTGGATTCCCGTCTGGGGCTCAGAAATAATTTTTCAGAGGAAACAAGCTTGACGAACGCTCGTTGGGCGTTTGATATATACCAAGCTCCCACATGAACCGACTTTGTGTTCAGTAATTAATAATATGCTAATACATACGCCTTAATTACATTATGCTAAAGGGAAGAGGAAGTACCCTGCCTAATGCAACATTTCCTTTTCTTTCTGATTTCTTTTGACACATTTTATTTACAACTATCAAAAAACTAAACAATAAAACTCACTAAAATCGCCTTAACTCGAATAAACTGTCTCTAGTATAGAAACACCGCATTAATACTTAGTCAATATAAAAGTTCACATAAAATAAAAATCACAAGTTTAAGCTTGCCAATAGTATAGACCTCGATATAATCACCGAACCTCACAGGTGCCTTAATCGTTCTAGTTCTCATTCTAGTACTCTTCATGATATTCTTCTTATACTGCCAGGAACTATTGAACTCCAAAGGTGTAACCTTGACCGTATCCTGACTCATGCTAGGTAAAGACGCTTCCTCTTTTGACATGGTATACTTCAAAAGACTCCGTTGTGCTTGGCAGTACAAAAGAACCTTTATAACATTTTCGCCTCAAAATCTTTCTGTTTCGGCGCACCGTCTCTCAGTTCGTCCGAACTATGTAGGAACGATCGGATAGTTTCTTGACGCACGTTCTCACATCCCATCTCTTGTTCTTCTGACTGGCAACTCGAACTTCTTGATCAACATCCAGCTGCATTAGGATCTTTGTGCTCTTATCATGACAACCCTTAGCTTTCTGTTTTTTAACTTGCAGCTTCTTTTTCTACCTTAGGGTACAGCAGTGTTGACGAAACTGGAACCAAAACTCGAGTTCTGCGCGACATGTCATCAATCTCTATAATAGATTCGAGTCAACACCTTGGATCGGCGTGTTTTTGATGATTAGCATCACTAGCCATGAATCTTGATTGTCTCGGTCGGCTTTCTTAAAAATATTCCTCACAATCTTGACAGTAGTTCAGCCTTGCCATTAGACTTCGAATGGTAGGGTGACGACATGACATGTTTAAACTCCCATTCTCTGGAAAATCTGTTAAACTTCCGACTAGCAAATTGGGGACCACTATCAGATACAAGTACGTCTAGTATACCATGACGACGAAACTGCTGCTTCAAGAATTCTACGAAAGTGGCGGTAGAGGTCGTATCTTTCAACTGACTTCGATAAAATACAAACAGCTATCCAGAAGAACAATAGAGTCCTCCGATTTCAAACTGAACAAGTCAGTTCCTAGTCTACTTCACGGTCGACTTGGTATACCGTGTGACTGAATCGGCGGTTGTTCGTTCTTCGCTCTAAAATCAGCTCATACCTCGTATTTCTCGACCGCTACTCATAGAAGAACAACACCAGATCGATCTCTTACTTCCCGAATACAGGCTGCGATTCCTTGGTGAGACGAATGAGCTCTTGAGATTATCTCAGACTGCATCGCTTTAGGAATAACTACTCTCTGAAGTGTCAATTCCTCCCTGAAATTCCAGTATTGTCGTAGGTACCAGGACTTCAATCCTCTGCTCTGGCCACCCCATCAAAATGATTGTCTATAGGGTGTGCGTGACTGAACCTTGCTCGGTCGCTTTCTGTAGTTCAGGTAGCTTCACTCGGCTTATTGTAACGGTATCAAAGGGACTAGTAGGTTCAAGCTCCAACGAAAAGAATTGGAATTCTTCATCTTCCGGGCCGGCGTCTTTTAGGAATGCTTGTGACAAATAGTCGGCCACATACATCCCTGGTTTGTAGATCACTTCGAGGTCGTATCCCCTGTAACCCGAGCATCATTCGGTGTAAGCAGCAAGGTGATGATGAAACTTTATTTAAAGAGGCTAACACTAACAGCAAAGCTGACAAACCTGTGGCCCTCTACATTATCATACATATATACATATAAAACAAACAACTCAATAATCCTAACTAACTTACAATAAATATAATCATAAAATAAAATAGGATAAGATAAATAAATTCTTGATTGGATTTACAGTAAAGCCTCAAAATTTTCAGTATCGTTATATGCGTCTCTAAAAAATGTTCTTAACTTTACTTTAAAATTATTTATATTATCTATTTTTCTGATATCAGCAGGGAGACTGTTCCATAGCTTAATTCCTGATACAGTAAACGTTCTGCTTCCCTCACAACTACGCTGAAACCAAGGAAAGACTAAATTTATAGAACTGTATATTTGTTGATCTATTATGCAACATATAGTTAGTTACAAATAAATCATTAATGTAAGATACAGCGTTCCCAGACAATCTCTTGTGAATCAAAACACATTTGTTAATTTTAATTTAATCATAGAGTGTTCCGTCTATGTAGGTATAGTTCGTCACTCGGAGTAGCAATTACATCATTATTCTACTTTATACCTCAATGGTGGTTGAATAGCTTCAATTAATCTCGCAAGTTCGTTACCTTCATCTTCACCGTCCAGACAATCGCGACCAGGCCCAAACTTTAACTGTAGCTCAGTTGGTAGAGCGTCGGACCAGTAAACCGAAGGTCGCGGGTTCGAATCCCTGCCGGGCCAAGTAGAGTTTCCTCTGCTTGGCCAGTATGGTTCGTCACTCGGGCTGACATGTATCTAATATAATTTTTAATGTTGCCGGTAAATTGCGGTACCTGCGGTGCAGTATATTGCGTTTCGCCAGATTAGACTTCGGTCGTTGTTTCTCACTTCCACACTCTCAGTCACCGTGTTGTTTACAGTATTGTTCGCCTTTGGATAATTTTCCAATTCTACTAATAGATTGCCATATTCTGTCATAATTACATCGATAAGCCCATCGTAACTGATGAAATCTCCTTCCTCAACTTAACTTTCGCTCATTAACTGCGCTGTTTCGTCTTGTATGTTCCGAACTCTTCTTCTAGGCAACATATTTCTGGGTTACCTTTTATTACGGTCATGAAATTCTTGACAGCGTCGAAGAACTGCTTCTTCGCCTATTTTCCCTTTGACAAAAATTTCTTCTATCTCCGTGATGGTTATATAGTTATAATTCTTCCTTACCTCTTCGTTCCTTTTGTTTATTCGCGTGTCGCAGTTGGCGAACGTGTCTGAAACACTCGTCAACTCGTTCTAGACGGAGATTGAACCCGCAACCTCCTGATGACCGGTGAGACGCTCTAACCATTGAGCCACTACGACTCAGGTGGTGAGCCAGGGTGCACGTTCGTCATATGTACTGCCTAAGTGGAAGTCACGATATGATAATAATGATGTAAGTACTTAATGGTGAACACGAATTTAGTTCATGTGGGAGCTTGGAAAATCTCAGACGACTAGTGGACGTTCGTCAAGGTCGTTCTCTCAGAAAAACGATTTCTGAGTCCTAAACGGGAATCGAACCCGCAACCTTCTGATGGCCGGTGAGACGCTCTAACCACTGAGCAACCGGTCATCAGACGGTCGCGGGTTTGATTCCCGTCTAGGGCTCAGAAATCGTTTTTCTGAGAGGACAAGCTTGACGAACGTTTAAAATAAACTGCAACATTAACTTTTAATTTTAAAAAGTTTAAAAATAACTGTGACGTATTAACTCTTTACTGTCCGAGATTGCGATCAACCAGCAACTGGATCAGGTTAATACAAGGCATAGATCAATAAAAATCGCGCAATTATGAAGTCTCTCTCTTTCAGACAGTTATTCTGAGTAGACGTAATCAGTTTCCTCTCAGAAGTCGGAGATATGACTTGCCAAACAAGCAAATATGTATGTAAATTTGAAATTATTTAAAGATGGTAACAATTCTGTGCGTAGCCTTTGTTGTTATTGCATTTCCATCTATCGGCGCCATTCAGTTTACACCATTCTTTCTCTATGCATATCTCCTCATCATTACTCTTTGGTAAAAAATTCACCATAATCACCACCCTAATTAACATAGTGATGTGGATTCCTCATTAGTTTAATATGATTCTTAATTGCAACTTAACCACTTAGGGCAAAGGAGCACTTCAGTGTTTTACTCAGGCTAACACCGGACAATTTTACTGGTCAAAGGGAAGAGTCCTGGTTGTCAAAGGGTTCATCTTAATTAAATGGTTGGTGGCATGGGGCCAGTCAACCACGGCTCATGTAAGGAGAAATAGGACAATTCCTTGCATCCATAGTCTGAAGTCACACCTTGGGCAAGCGTGAGTATTTTCTAAAGCTACCTTTCATTGATCCAATTTAAATTTCAACTGATCCAGAATAAGTATATTCAGGAATAATAGTTATTCTGAAAACTCTGGAATTATAATGTATCAAGTGAATGGATATTCTGCTTTATTCCAATTAATCTTGTTCCATAAGGAACAAGGTCAATTGTCTGCACACTGAGACTCCTTCTGCAGGGTTAAAGAATTTGGTCTTTATGTGTTTGACTTATGAATGTTTTTGTAGAACAAGAGGTGGTAAACTTATCAACAATGTAACTGACATTGGTGAACATGCAACCATCAATTTTAAGACGTCCATTCTAAAGCAAAGATGCCATGCACAAGTTCTTTTGTGCATCAGTTCCTTTTTAGGAACCACAAATGTTTTAAATGGGGTGGAAAAAATTTACTCAAATCTCTCAGTTTTATATTCATTTTCTGTGGAAAATACGGTAGTAAATGTTTTAAATGTTTGAAATGTGTTAATTAAGCATTTTAAACATGAAATTTGGCTTTCATAACTTTTGAAAGCATTGTCAATATAATTATGCACAATCTGAATCATAAAATAGACCATGAAATTATGGTTTGCCGTTGTTAACGAGATTTATTTTTGCTTAATGCTGAACACAAAGTCTGTTCGTGTGGAAGCTTGGTAAATATCAGACGACTAGTAGACGTTCGTCAAGCTCGTTATCTCAGAAAAACGATTTCTGAGTCCTAAACGGGAATCGAATCGCAACCTTCTAATGACCGGTGAGACGCTCTAGCCATTGAGCTACCACGGCTCAGATGGTGAGCTAGGGTGCAGGTTCGTCATATGTACTGCCTAAGCGGAAGTCACGATATGATAATAATTGACGTACGTGACGCACTGATCATCGTCTACTTATCCAAACACACCGAAGCTTCTTCACTCAAGATTATGCTAAGTTCAACTTGCTTAAGTTGACGTGTTGTGCCTGGCAAAAGTCATACCAAAACAATGAAAAGCCTTTTAGGACAAACTCACGACAAGACGATAAGTTATAACAAGAATTCAACATTATACAACAAGAAGCATTCTCCATGAGTGTTAAAAACAATGCTACAGAAGGAAGTCAAAAGATAAATAAGATAAGGCCATGGCGCCGTTTACACTTAACTCAAGTGGCTAAAGACATACCCCAAAAATAGTTTACAATAGCGTTGCATAACAATATGCGAAAGAGAAGAGAAAGTACTCTGCCTAATGCAAATGTTTTAAAGCTGTGTTGAAGATATATTTAAGGAACGTTTAAATTTACATAAATCCCTTTTTTCGTCCTGTGTAAATGACTATATTAGAAAATAATAATTAATATGTCAGGTTTCAGACGACAAACCTCGCGTATAACAAGTTATGCATTTCGTCATTCCTGTCACAAAGAAACATTAACTTACTGTATTACAAGGAACAATTCGCTGTCTGACATACCTTAGCAGTGTACATGTCACTTCATTGTATCGGAAATTCAAAAACAAATAGAATCGTTGTCATAAGCTAAAGAGTTCGAATAGAAAAAGATCCGCACAGTCTCAAATTATAGCTACAATATTGACGAATTTCTACTAGTCTTTGCCTATGATTTATTTATGGATACTTTCACTTATTTGCAATAAACATTTTATATCCCTCAATTATGCCTTCAAATAGGGTAATGAAAGATTTTGGTACAGTACGTGCCTCTAACCATTCAATGTTTGTCTTCGGCAACCATCCGTTGTAATTATTGTTTGTTAACGCAAATAGGGTACAGGCATTCTCTGGATCTTTTTCGTCACGAGTTACCACGTAAAAATTTCCTCCATTCGTTCCTCTGACACAACCGGCGACATTTGCTGGTTTGGACGGATGTGAAGCCTGAACGCAACCGAGAAGAAAAGCCTGCTTGCCATACCAGTCTATTTCTTTACCAGGTGGAAGATGACGAAGTCTCGATCGCTTAGCGGCCATGACAGTTTGACTACGTTGCGGAAAATATGTCCACCATTATCAGGATATTCTTCCACAAAAATTCGTTTTCAACAAAAGCTTTGTCCCATTTATGTCTATATTCGACGTTTTCGGGGGAGTAGACCTCTACAAATTTCTGTGCTGGCAAAGGTAAATGGTATTTGTACAATATTTTAATGGGAACTTTTTCCTATAAGTGTCCGCGTTCAATATGGAAGTTCATCAGTTCGAAAAAAGTTGATGTGGTTGTCCGACCAAAAATTTGCCTGTTAGTTTTTAAAATAGGATGGAAATTCTTTATTCTATGTATTTGGTTCATGTTAATGCAAATTTGTCCAGGGTGACGACTAATAAATAGCAACAGAATTACGAAGAAAGGAATCAAGCAATAAAAATATTTACAACGATAAATTCACATTGAAAAATATTTGCTCTCAACGGATCAAGTGTACTGTTTAAAGTTTCTACGACACAAAATTTGTTTCGTAGAAATGTTAGAGCGTATTTAAACTTCATATATGGTTGCACATATTGCCATGTTCTCTTTAAATTCAGCCTTTTGACCGTAACTTGAGGGCTGTTTACATGGAGATTTTCCAGCTTGGAGTGCGCCAACGGGACTGAATTTTTAATCAAAACCAAAAAGTTAAATTACTTACTACTGATGTTGCTGAAGGAACAGGAGAGAATTTGATCCAGCACACCTATACGACTAAAGATAATCTGCTTGGCTGGCCATCGAGCGTCCAATGAAGTCTTCCTAAACAAACCTATCGTTTCACTGTGACCTGAAATGTGCCATTTCAGACCTTGGTGCATTAAATGACATTAGTACAAACTTGCTTGAATATCTTCACCATGCCTCTTTAAAGAAACTATTAAAGACATTGGTGATAGCTTTTACTGTTTAATTATTGATAAATTGACTGACGTTTGTCTACGTTGGCAATTTGTGCTAGTGCCTTTAGTTGGACAATAAAAAAAAATCCCCGCTAAAGATTGTTCATCTTGCTGTCTCAACAACGTCTGATGTGACTGGAGCAGCCATTTCGAATGCCAAACAAAAAAACAAACAACAACTGAAGAGATATAGATAAATCTATTGGTAGTGGAGTTGATGCTTTAGCACAATGTGGTAGGAGTTCATCATAGGATGGCAATATAATTTCGAGAATTGGTTCCACAGATTGTCGTCTTTAAGTGTGTTTGACAGTTTCCAACTGACCGGAAACAAACAGCTGACATCATGCCCTCTTGACTTCCTGGTCAGAGAATCGCACTAGTTTTCACACAGCCCTAAACGGCTACTCGAATACGGCGAGCTTCATGAGACCATCGGCAATGAGATGGCGACAAAGCTTCTCCAACTAAGTGTAAGAAAGTGGATGAGCCGGTATGAATGCATTAAGAATAATAGAACAGCAAGCTCTATAAAGTTATGCTTTTATATGGCTTGCTCTGGAGTAGCGAAGTGATATACCGCAAGACAACCTTCAAGCATGTACCAAGATTCGATAAATTACATCTAATTTTCTTGGAGGGAATATTGAAGGATTTTTTGAGGATCAACAAATTGTGTGAGCCAGCTGATGCCGGTGTTGTACGCCTAGGTTCAGATTTGATGGATTTCTTTCATTCCCTTTTACAGGGAATGGTCATTCCGTCGAAACTGCAAAACTGAAAAAATAGGGAAAAGAGATCTTTTCTTATACAATTTCAAAGATAGCCTGATGACTTCAAATTTTACTTATCTTGGCTATGGTAAACGCCTGAATAATCCAGAGGACGATGTGGCGAGAATCAGAGATCAATGGTTAGAATTCTTAATGAAGGTAACTGAAGAGATGTAGGAGAAGACTCTCGGAAAATGTCCCCAAATGACAAATTTTTTAGCAACAGACACAGTAAGGGTTCAAGAGTTCACTGATTTAGCATGTCGTTTCCCAAACATATGCAACGATATTAGTGCCTCACATTGAAAGAAGTGTGACAGGTTAAGATGATTGATATTCTTGATGATTTGCACCTTTTGTCCTTCGTCAAACCAAAAGCGATGTTCACTTGAGAGATCCGCATCTTCAACAGCGTTTTTAAACCTTCGATAACGTCAACCGATATTCAATAGCGCTAAATACAGTGTGTCTCAAAAAAACTGCAAACACTACAATTTGCATACCATCCACTACAATTTGCATACCATCCACTGCAATTAGCATTGCAATACCTGTGCAACTTATGATACTCCTGGGATTTGAAAATGTGTTCGAGTTTTCCTTGTAATTAGAATAACCACACAAAGTGAGTTAAAATGCAATTTAGGAATGGGGGTCATGTCGAAGGAGACGATATGGATGAATTGTAAAGTAATGCAAATAAAACAATCTTGTTTGATGTACACAATTTACTTTGCTCATGGGTTCGTGTTTACGTTACTAACCCTAACCCTAACAGTAGGAATTTCGACATCCCTAAGCATGAATTGTGTTTACGCACCCTTGGGATCAATTAGTACTGAATTATGCAAATTTCATAAATATCTGATTTCAAAGGGTTTGCAGTTTTTTTGAGACACCCTGTAGACCTCCTTCATACTAGATTCCAAATTAAATATTCTTTTATGTGCATCTTGATAAGCCTTTCTCACTTGGTTTGTGTGTCTACAATTCAAAAGAATCCTTGCTTCCTAACGACACGAGAAAGACTAATTTAAATGCACATAAAAGGGGTATTTAGAATGGAAGCCATTATGAAGGTCGTGTAAGCCTTGCATTTAACCATTGTAGAATAATTTTCATTTGTTGTTCGATAGGTGTTTTAGTCAAGCTTTTTGTTCAATTTGAATTGAATTAAATTGGTAGTACGTTTTCGCCTCGTTTGAAAGGATTTGGTTCTCCAGGTTTGCCTTCAACAGCGCACTGTAAGGATTCTTCACGCGTCACTCTTCCCCAGTTCCCAGTATAACTAGCTGGTAAAATGTAAAAAGAATTCATTTTCCTCTCTTCGTCATAAATAAGTGGTCACATAGTCGTAAATTTGGGTTTAATTTCACTTTTGTTTTTAAAGTTTACCAATTATCATCATCTCTTTGCTACTCGGGATATTTTGTGAAACTTTGCAAATATGCGTGATTTTAAACCTTAATTTTACACGGCCGCATCTGATTACCTATACATAACAGCAAACGGGTTGGAAATCGCCTTCTGGAGACTGTCTACACAGTTCAGAAAAAAAAATCCATTTTGAATTAAATTTCGATTAATTAATTAATTACTCAAATGTTCCTCAAAATAAAAACTAAAGTGAACGGGTCTGCACGAAAGAGCCAAAATTAGTTAATAAAAATCGACGATAAATATTTTACAATTCCAGGTTTGTTGGTAGTTTATGGATGGCATATCATAGTATGAGTGTCCACTGTTTGCTTTGGTCACTCTCGTTAAGTTCTGAGAAATAATGCTATCTAGCCTACTTATACAATCAAAACTGATTATATCTTGTCGTGGATTGTTGACACGAAATCAAAGCAGCGAAAACTAAAATGAAATTGAAAAATAAAGATAAATACGCCGATATCTCTGGCAATTGTACTTTGCAGCCAGTCTCATTTTAATTTCGCTTCTTACTTCATGTTCTTAAACTGTTTGTTTTCCATTTTGCCCATATTTCTCGTAATTAAACTCAGTTTTCCAGTCGACATGTAATACTTTCACCAGCCCACAAAAGGAACACTGGAAGAAGTCAGCTATATTTCCAAGGAGGCCACGGCTAGGAAAAAAAAAACAAAACGAAGTAGAACATTCTTTAGATAAGTTTCACCTGAACGGTCTCAAATCTTCCAATCTTAAAAAAAATACAGACATTCTCCTTTAGATACATTTTAAATACAATTACAATCGATGTATGCCGCTAAATATCAAATCGTGAAGGCCCATTTGTACAAAGCTATACGATTCAAAACCTTCGCGAGTCACTTCATTCGATCTCATCCGTCAGGATGACAAAAGTCGCAGCAGACATCACCTGTGTAAACGGGCCTTGCGGTAGCTAAAAGGGTTCGGGAACTACCGAAAATTAAGAAAAGGGAACACTGACATTTCCAGCAAAGGACGTTCGTCGGAGTAAAGCGTGTCTTACACTTAGGTATCTGGGACGGATTCAGAGGCGTGCAAATTGGACGTTTGCCCCAGTCAGATTTTCAACAATAAGACCGCTAGCTTACACCAATCGGTAGAATTTAGTTTTTAAGTTGTTAAAGTTATGGATATATAGCTGTAAGATTTGGTAATGTTCACAGTAGCCTGAGGAAAAGTTCTTGAACTATACCAAATAGACAGAGAGCGAGTCGCGCCATTGTTTCTTAGCGGTGAGACTACATAAAGTATATTTTGACGCTAGAGAAGACTCCGTGCATTACATCAATTTAAATCTATCGGGCTATGACCACTTACGGTCCATTTATGTGCTATGTCCGCAAGATATAGCACTTGAAACGTCGTTTTCAGATGTGTGCGGCTATAGGAAGCGTTAAGATGACCAAACAGACAAGGATACAGAGAATTCGCAGGATAACAGGGAAAGTTTAAGGCTGGGTTTAGACGGCGAAGTTCCGTCGCATTTAATTCGTCGCATTTAATGCGACCAATTTTATTCGACGGAAATGCGACGTCTAAACTGATTTTATTCGACGCGTTAAAACGCGTCGCATTTAATGCGACGCTGTCGAATTATGCGACGAGCTATGTCGCATAATTCGACGGAAATGCGACGTTGGTTTAGACGACGCACAAAATACAGTCGAATTTAATGCATAAATTAGAAAAATTGTCTTTTCTATCCCACAGTGCACCGTTTTCTGGTTCGTGGGCCCCACGAAAACTATTAATCAACATGGCTTCCGAAGAGCATGTGTGTTCAGTTTGTCGGTTGGCAACAAAGTATAGTTGTATCCTTTGTGATGAACCCATCTGTAACCGCACAGAATGTTCTGTGCCCGAGGAGAACGACGATGTTGATGGTTGGGTAGCGAAAAAAAGCGTTGCATACTGCAGAGATTGTAATTTTCGACCAGGAGAGACAATTACCGCCGATAATGTGGTCGTGGAGCAAACCGAAGGGCGTTGTGCCATAGATGAAACCAAGCGTTGTGCCATAGATTTCGTGTAATTGCCTCACATACTTCGATAACTATCCCTTGAATAGTAGCTATTCCAAGACAGGACATCTCTGACAGCGTGTAATAATAATCACAACGAGCTAGTCTGTAAAGGCAAATCCTGAATCTGCAGGCCGGGGATATTGGTTCCTCCGTAACCACAGCTTTCTCCAATTCGTGTTGTATTTTACCCAAAATGAGAAAGAAAACGTTTCGTGGTAGTCTAAAGGTGTTCCTGAATCGCTTTTCTGAATAACTTGACCATACAAAATTCCACCAAGTTGTCGTTCTTTCAAGACGACAACAAGAACGAATTCGGGGTGGCGTTTCAGGCTTTGAAGAGATTACAAGCAATGCCAAGCATAACTGAAGGATCTTCTTTCTTCTGCTGATGATGTAGTGCAATATTCGCGGTTGCCTTAATCGTCGCTCCCTTCTTATTTTAAAAATTTGCGTCATGATGACTGCTTTTCTAGGCGTCATTTTGCTCACCCTTCGGTCATCAACAACTTGCTAGCTGGTGTCAAATTTCCGCCACCATATTAAATACGACGCATTAAATTCGACGTCTAAACTGAACTTTACCATTTCCAGCGAATAATCGTTGCATTAAATGCGACGGAACTTCGACGTCTAAACCCAGCCTAATTCGGAACAAAACTAAATCTTGGGGTTCAATCGCTCAACTGGCACAAGGATAATATCCAAAGAAGGGAGAATTGAGAGTCTTATAACACGTATATATTGATATATACGTGTTATATATATTATATAAGACGTGTAATAAAAGTTATCAAAACTGGCAATGTCTACTGGAAGTTGTTGAACAAGATATAGCATTTGAAACGTCGTTTTCAGATGTGTGTGGCAAATAAAAGCGTTACGATGACTGAACAAAGAAGGATGCAGAGAATTCGCAGGATAACAGAGGAAGGTTAATACTGTTTTTTGAAGAGTCAGAACAAAACTATATCTTACAATGGCGGATACTTTGGGGTTCAATCGCTCAACTGCCACAAGGATAATATCCAAAGAAGGGAGGGTTGAGAGTCCTTACAAACCTTACCTTATCTTCCTGTGATATTCTCTCTCTCCTTCTTAGCTCAGTCGTTGTAACGTTTAGTCTAGCCACACACATGTCAAAACGTTTTAAATGCTATCTTGTGTAACTGTATGTACAACATATACCCACATATTATCGCATATCATATTGCCCCAGTCAAAAGATGCAGACCAATCTAAACACGACAACGTACATCAGTGCGCCCTTACCAGATCCATGCCAATTCAAAAATATCGATTGAATAACCCCTGATTCAGGTAAAAGATTGTTTTGGTTTTGAACTGCGCTTCATGAACCCTAAGCAGTCGATCGAAGAGCAGCAGGTGTACTCAGTTATACGATCCTTAGACAGTGTTCTCAGAAGGTTGATGCTGTATTTAATGGGAGCTTTTCTTCAATTCTCCGCAAAAGCGCTTTTTCCGCTATTTTGTACACATCCTCCCATGACTCGAAGACATCACGTAACGATAAGTGTGAGCAAACACACAATGATGAGTGGTTTCCTCGTGCCAATCTTCGATCATTGTCAATTATCAAAAGCCAGAAATCGTGTTCATAAAATTATTTATTCCTGAGGTAATGTCAATATAAACTTGAAACGATAATATGCCTATTTGTTACAGTGTGTTAATGTTATTGGAACACTTATATAAGTAAAATGTTAATCAAGTTCAACTCTTGCGCACCGCAAATAGCAACTAGCCCATGACCTTTTGACGGTAAAGAGTGAAGTGGGCTTGAGTAAATTATCCAGGTATAATTTCGAACATGGTAGTCTACTTTAAAAATGAATATAAGTGCCCAGCAAGCGATTTTAAAAAAAGACATAATAAAAAGAATAACATTTATTTGCTGAC
>JBAHVQ010000018.1:76306-103366 GCA_036872915.1 Nanipora kamurai
TTTAATTAGAAAAGTTTTTAAGCTACTTGCATGTACCTTTTGCTGGCCACGAAACCAGAGTAGCACTACATTTAAAATATGACTAATACTTCTACAAACTTCTACTACTACTAATACATTTACCATCTCAAGTGTCCACCTTAAGTGCGACTCTTCCAATTCAAATCAGTGAACTTTTATGGAAGTTTCACCAAGATGTTTATTGTTTAAGAAAGTTTATGAGGCACGAGATCATTTAAGGTTTTCACGTTACACATTGGTAATACAGATAACACATCAGACAAATTCCCGTGCCTCAGTTGGGCCAGTAATCGGTGGACCGGTAAATTTACCGGGCCTCAGTTGGTTCGGTAGATTTACGTGAAACTGTTTTTACTTATTTCAGAATCATCCTTACGGTAATACGAAACGATAAACTCACAATTATCCTACGATTCACAATTCTCCGAAGGCTACTGAAAAAGTTGACTCGAGTGGGATTTGAACTCGCACCTTCCGGAATCCGGTCCGCCGTTCCGCATGTTGAGTTACCGAACTTACAGGGATTGGAGGGAAGTAATGCGGGTTTAGCGACGAAACGTCAGTTCATTAAATATTTTCATAATATACGTCTTTGTTATGCTTCTATTTTAATATATTGTCTGGGCCATCATATTTTTAAATAAACATGTTTGGTTCGAGTCTTGTTCTTTGTTTTTCAAACTGATTAGTTGATAGATTGTATAAGAAAATACCACAAAAATACTACAAAAAGTGTTTCCCCACGTATTCCTCATATGTACTAAGAATGTTACCACACCTGATGACATTGAGACACAAATAAAGCGATGACCCAGAAAAGATATAAAATGGCCAGCAACACTGTCCACGATACCATTCCAGAACAGTGAAACATAGCTGTAACTCCTTTGGCAATGCCGTCATCAAATGCCTGGCACTTTCCAGAGAAAACTAGAAAAAATAAAGGAATTAAATTTTGGGGTTCTTGATGTGACTGCCTTTTATTGTAAGAGTTTCAAGCCTAAGCAACCTAATGAACGAAGGTACGAAGAAAGGAAGAAAGGAAAGACGGAAAGAACAAGTGAACGGACAAAAGAAAAAAGGAATATGAGAATAAATTAACGAAAGAGCAAGAAATCGGGCAGACAGGCGAAGAAGGAATCAAGGAATCCAGTCAATGAATCAATTAATCAATCAAATAAACAAACTTATAATGGAAGTAGGGAAAAGAAAGGAAGGAAGCAAAGAAGGAAGGTAGGAAGAGAAGATATAACTAATTATTTGGAGCGAACCATAAGAAATGTAAAGGGGAGGGTAGACAAGGGAACAGAATGAGGGGTAAAGAAATAAGATTCGTAGAGTGCGAAAGTCTGAGAAGAAATATCCTCCAATGCAAAGCAGTTGGAAGCCTCGTTGGAAGTTAACGCGAGACAAACAAAAGACAAGGTCGGTACTTACAGTAAAATGATCCATACATAACGTGGCTAAAACAGACAATGACTGAGAATAAATACACGATAAAAGAGGCGTGATTTTCAACACCTATGAAAAAAAGAATACGAAGAAACGTAAACTTTCAAAGAACCCTCAATTACATCTAAGTAGAAAAAATGTTATTCTTAATTCTATGTAATGCTATATTCTATTATATAATGCTAAAGTTCTCCGCGCTTGAACGATTTCAAATAGAAACCTTCCTTTACAACGAGAAATAGAGTAATTCACTGTACCAATACAGTTGTCAACCCATGGACAGTGATGGTCCATCCGTGCAATACAGCGATCACAAACGGAACAATGTTTTGAACGAATAGGTCTCCTTATCTACAGTAAAGAAAATAAATCAAATAGTTTATATACGTCCATATCCTGTACGTATGTATGTAAGCATGTACGTATGTACGTACGTTGGTGTAGTTCGTTGGGTGGCCATGTGTGTAGGTAGGTTTGTACGTGGAGAGGTAAGGTAGGTAAGTAGGTAGGTAGGTATGAAGGGAGGTAGGTAGAGTTGTAATTTTTCGCAATAGGTCCCGGTTGGGTCTCAAAATATATTATTTCGACACTCGAAAATTTCCTTCATCAAATATAAACATCATTTCATTTTAGTGAGTGTCAATGCCAAATGTTCCTCCGAAACACGAACTGGGGCTTGTCACAGTACATCAAGAACTCATTAATAATTCATGAGAAAATACAAAGGAAATCACCACCAAGATGTGGTTTGTATATCTGAAGAAGAAATTGCATAAAGTAAGTCAACAATTATCCTTCAATTATCCAACAATTATCCAAAGTTCACAATTATCCTTCACTGCTGAAGTCAACTGAAAAAGTTGACTCGAGCGGGATTTGAACTCACGCTTTCCGGAATCCGGTCCGCCGCTTCACCTGTTGAGCTATCGAGTCTACAGGGATTGGAGGCAAGTTATTATCCAACTTAAGTGTACAAGATATTCTCGCAACAACTTAACGCTATCCACGAGGATGGATGTGCAGTGTTTCAATTCTATTTCAGAGTCATCCTCAGGGTATTATGAAACGAAATGTTCACAGTTATCCGAAGTCAACGTTCACCTTTACTTTCTCTTCTCACAAAGCATTAGATATTCATAGCATTTCGGCCAATGAGATGTCCTAAATTAAGTCACGTGTATGTACCTGGCTACCCAATCCAAACCAGTTACTTTATTAACTCAAGTAGGCGTGGCTTTGAAACTGAGGGAAATTGACGAGATAACAAATATGTAATAAATACGTAAATTTAAATTTTGAATACTGTATTTAGAAATCATTTCTAAATACAGGAAACATTCAAGCTCTCTAAAAACAAGCATAGTTCAAGCACTCAAAATTTATTACGACAATACCATATTACATACACGTTTTAGCCTTTTAAACTCAACAGGTATCTCGCATTAAACGAAGTGTTAACAATGCAGTTATCAAAAGTATTACTTGGCAGCATTAACTGTTCAGGAGAAATATTTCGCTGCACCAAACTATCAAGTTCAGACCACTCATATTCACTCAACATTTTATCCAGTTCTTCATCTACTGCGTCATAATTTTCTCCCTCGTCATTTACCTCCTTACAAAGAGACTAGGTTATTCTTCGATACACACAGCTAGATACGGCCATTCTTTGCTCTTTGTTGACCTTCTCGTACGCAAACAAAGCAGACGAAACATGACCAGTTCGCTCGCGTATTAGTTTCTCTCCATGCTTTTCTTGAAATAAATTTGTAGTCGTAGTTACACGAAGACAGTGAGCTGCCTTTCTCTCTAGACCAGCTTCTTTCATCAAGAAAGGAACGATTAAATTCAGCTTATGAATACCTAATGGTGAATTTTCAAATTTAAAAGCTGTTTTGCTCCGCCGAAAGTAAAATGCTTCGTTAATTTTTTTCAAATCCTTATCCGAAGAAATATACTGCTTAAACATGTTAACAAGGCATGCTTCATGTTCACGTTCGTTATCGGGGTGGCAATGTGTCAGAACTCTAGGATTCTTTTTTAAATCTCTCAAACCTCCGTGCAAGGTTTTAAAAATATTCTCACGATAGGTAATTGTGTTATCTCCCACGACAAAATTGCTTAACTTTAACTCTCTATGCTCCCATGGTCTAAGCCCAAATATTTTACCAATATAAAAATAAAGAGTATAAAGCAAACTTTGAGCAGTTTTATCTCCGAGCAAATCCTTGGACCACAGCAAACACTCTTCTTCTTCTGCAACTGGCTGCTTTTCTCTTCGATTATGTTTTTCACGCATCGCTTCACCATTTCTGTGGGACAATTTCACTTCGACATCCAAGACTCTTCGGAACGTCTGAAAACTGCACAAATGCAAATCAAGATAAAAAAGACGAGCATTACCCGAATCAATACACCAATAACAAAACAAAGCAACATACTTACTAGTAATCTTACTGTCCAACACTAAAGCCTCTCCTCTTCCGTTCCCCTCCAGGTATCGCCTCAACGAGCACACAATTTGATAAATTGTTTTCTCAGGGTACGGGTCACCATCCTTGCCAGCAACTTCCTGTATGAACTTAATAAGCCAAAAGTTCATACTTTCCATTGACATATTACACAAGCTGATATCCAAATTTTGCACCACGGCTAAATCTAAGCGTAGTAGGGTTGTCCTCTGACACGACTAATTTATTTTCACGTTCAGCTTGCCACTCTTCAAGAATACGAACCGCCCAACAATTTTTATAGGTGGTACTCCGTGGAGTGGCCTTCTTTACGTTTTCAATGCTGTTCTCGATAGCTTGCGGTTCTCAAAATCGTCTTTTCTTACACTCCGACGCCATGCTTGTTTGCTAAGTGAAGGTTCTTCTACGACCACACAGTGTTCGCTAATTCATTATGAATCCAAGGATCGCAAGGCGCATATAATTGTTTATGACCTCAATGTTACGAACATCTAATGCTGTGTGAGAAGTCACTTCAAAACCTCGTTGTTGTTTTAGACTTGGTTCCCAAATCACGTGCCCCGAAAAATAGCTCGGCTGCGCCTCGCCATTATTCAGGGCACATGGATTTAGAAACCGTCTAAAACAACAACTCGGATTTGAAATATTACTTAAAATACTGTTTCGTTTGAAATGAATTATCATACTAGGACGTCGTGTTTCATCAGATATCTAAAAACCACGGTTTTCAACAAAATTCTTCGTATTTGGTATCCTCATCAAACTCACGTTGAGGTGCATGGAGGCCTTTCATGAGGGAACAGCAGGCCCACGACAAGGTGACCGATGGCGACCTTCTCCAAAACTCAAAATGACACTCTGAGGCTTTCTTCAGGACGCTACGGGGCCCCCTTGAAGCTGAGGCGCAGGGCAATTTACCCTTCCCATCCCCTCTCTTGGCGGGCCTGCGTGTGTGATATGTTAAGGCCCAAACAAGTGACGCCATTTTTCAGTTTTCAGAAACATGTAAAAGCGTCCAAGATGTAAACTATATTAAAATTTGACAAGGATATTATTTTGTTATGTTCAGGAAGCATCGAGTTCAAAATTTCGTTGAACACACGATTTTATTCCCGCTTGAAAACTAAAAACTCGCGGTGTCTGCCGTTGAGCCTGTCATTAAATTCACAAAACGAAGTGTAGAAGTGTGTCAAGTACTTTCACACCATAATCGTAAAGAACAGAATGCTGTTGTAGGTTGTATTGAACAACATTTAAAAAGCCAAAATATTGAGGGGACCGCTGAAACTGTAGAATAGCAAATACTGGGGATTTGATCGAAGGGACTCCGGCGGAGTAAACGGCTGTTCGCTTGAAACACCAGTATTAGCTATACGCCAGTTGCACTTACTTTCTTGTTGGAGCAAAAATGCACATAAGCAAAAGAATTACTATTAATTATTCGACATGTGAAAGTTGCAACTTTGTAGCTGAATGTCCTCCAGATGGATTGTTGAAGATACGAGTGCAAGTGGTTTATACAGTTCGATAGTTCCCTTACCATTTTGGTTTTTTACCCCATGATCACCTCCTTCAAGGGCATAACAAAAACCTTAAAACATTTCTGCAGTCGTCTGTATGACAATCTGTATTCTACGTATGTAGTCGGCATTGTACATACGTCAATGAGAATGCGTGTACACTTGGTTCACCTTCAGTTTTCTGTTCACTTACGAGGCAAGTCGGACAAAAGCTCTTGAAGTCCAATGTACCATTTTCCGCTAAATCAACGATCACCTTAGACGAAACCGAAGATAATTGTCAGGAAAGAGAAATTTGACCATATCTAATGAAAATATAGCATTACAATTGTCAACTTACTCTTTTTCGTTCTCCATGAGTTGATCTTATAACACCAGGGTCGATTTTCCATGTTTTGTAAAACGAATAAAATAATCCCAATGAAAACGCGGCGAATGATAATATGAAAGTAAAACTACAATTTGCATACCGTTAAAGAAAATCAATCTAGAACTAACTGCTTATTATCCTAAAGATGCCAAAGTAAAGAACAGAAGTTGCAAGTGTGAATTCTGGAATGAAAAGACTTCTGTAACAACAAACTACACCGTACGTACAATATGGCTCCATGAACTTATTATATATGACCTTTGCACGCCGTAAACATCGTTTCTTATGAGTGGATATTGTAAATATAAGAAGTCTTACCAGCTTTAGAAACTTAGTTCGATCTACGGCATATTGTTTACAACGTTCAGAGGTTCGTTACAAACGTCGGATTGAATTTCACGAAGTAGTTAATATAATAGGTTTTTATGCCGTCCGATTGATTTTCACGAATAGTTAATGAGATAGGTTTTTATGGCATCCATTAACTCCTTTGCAGTGACAGTAACTGTCGCCTCCGGCGTTACCAGAGTAAAAAACTAAAATCTTGTGATTCGAACCATACAGTTTCGAAGGAGTAAAGATTCTCAGTCAACAGGCCTAGTTTAGACGTCGAAGTTCCATGAAATTTAATTCGTCGCATTTAATGCGATCAATTTTATTCGACGGAAATGCCGACGTCTAAACTGGTTTTATTCGATGAGTCGCATTTAAGGTGTTTCAATTCAGTCTTCTAAAAAGTTGAGAATGTAAATTTGAGACCTAAAAATATGCCCATAACAGTTTAGAAGAAGACTAAAATTGAATGTAATACATAGAAACATATTTTAGGCATCCAAAAATATGACAAAATAAGGGGTCCAGGTCGTTGCTATGGCAACAGCGGCACTCTACTTTTATAGCGATCAGTCTAATCTATTTTTTAAAAAGACTGTGGTGACCCCATTTTTTCATTGAAACATTTTTTCTGCGATGGGTAATTAATAGGACAATTTTAAAAAATTCTATTGATTTTTTCCCCCTAAAAATTAAAAAAAAAAATAATATTTTTCTCACTTCTAGAAAAGAATAACTGTGGTGAAGACACACTCATTTTTCTTGTCAAATTTTCTTGGATTAGGAAAATATTAATTTTCAAACTTTCTTCGTTAATTTACCGTATCAAGGGAGTCTTTTTTGACGCCACTTCGTATTTGTTTGTATATATCATTTCAAGCGCCTCACATTACACGAAAGTTAGACTACACTGGAAAGAGGTCCTTCGCGCTTTTAGGGAAGGGGTCCTCAGTCTTTATAGTGAAGAAACCCTTAGGGCTTTTTCTCGGTAAGCCCGACAGCCTAGTCCGTCTCTGGCCATAACTTCCAGTCCAAACATTAATGAGAATAAAACACAACATTCGTATTGTGAAACGTTTGTTCACAGGATTGCTTCGTGACATTTCTCCATGTTCCTCTGGGGTCATTTTTAGTTGAACATCGATTGATCGATTTTAGTACATAACATGCCTTGAACTCTGCATAATACGTAAGGTTGAACACCAACAGTCCAGAGAAGCTTGCGTTACGAATAAGCACAATCGATGAATTAACTCTTTCCCGGCGATCTGGGACTTTTATTGTTTTACTTAGCCTAACACCAGACGATTTTAGTCGTCAAGGGGACAGGTATTGCCTGGAAAGGGTTAAACCAAGCGAATTGCTCCTTGTTGACAGTTAGCAACACGGCACCAACTTGGCCTCCCTAGACAAACAGAGTTCCAGAGCCCCAAAGACGATTAAATTAACTGCAACAACTCCTAAAAATGAACGCAGTGTTAGGTTCAAAACGGCAAATACTTAGCTCTAGAAGAGCCACTTAACGTGGATTATGCTAATAAACCCTTATTGTTATTATAATAGTAATAATAATTATTATTAAACGTCAACAGTTAAAAAAATGACCACATGAAGAACATAAAAATATGTTAAGAACATTAACGTTATCCCTGCACTTAACTAAACAAAATCACTAAACCAAAATGATGACATGTGACGCATGAAAAGGATATATTCCATAATGTAAAAGTACCAAACAGAATAAGCTAAAGCCTTTGTGGATATTGCAATGCCCAAAGCAATAGGATTCGAGTTCAGATCGTAGCTATAAAATAATCTAAGAGAAAAGAAACGATAAAACCTGAACATCAGGGTAACAAAGTATAACAAATTCTCGAACATTTTTATGATTCCATCGAAGAACAAACTGAAGAACAGCTCTTCAACAGTAGGTTAGAAAATGGAAGCAGCTTGGTGCGAAAATTATGTGTCGAGCTAAATTGGAGAGCGGCGAAGCGCAGGTTCTAGAAACGCATAAAAAGCCAAAAGGTAAAAAAATGAGGAAACTGGAATACAGAAAATCCCAATATTTCGAGATGTAACGTTGACAGATTCAGTGAGATATAAATAAAAATAGGAAACAAGCCCCGCGGAGCCTGTTTTAAAGTGAGGAGGATAAATGGATGATGGACTTTTGAAGGCGCGAGAAACCTTTCTGAAAGGCTCTGAAATGCTATTTCATGTATTTTCAGAGTAGGTTTAACAAAAAATTAAGATCATAAACATAATCATGTGGCAAAATTGATCAAAAACAATAATAAAACATATGACAACAGTGACAATTTTTTGTAGTAATCATCATCATCATCATCATCATCATTATTTACAGTTATTTTACAAACGGTTGCTCTTCAGAGTAACTATGCATCTGTTTTTCATAAGGCCGTAAATAGTTAATACCGTAAATGTTCTCATTCTCTTACAACTCGATAGTAAAGTTCGCTGTTGGGGTAGTAACCTTCGCACGACTTCAATTTTTATTCTAAACAAAAACTATGTTCACTTTTACCGTTTTTAAAAAGTTTAAATGTCAAACTGAAACATGGTGGCGGTCAGAAAACGTAAAAAAGCCGTCCAGCTCACGATTAATAAAAATTTATTAACCGAAAGATTTATTAACCGAAAGCGAGGTCTGCACAAGAAAGTTTTTGCCGGAAGTTTTTTTAGCACAAACCTCGCTCCTTTCTCGCTTGGTCTGTACAAAAACGTCGAGCTAATACTTTCCAGTACAGACTAAACAAACGGGCTTAAAAAGGAATTGATTATATCGCTTTTGGTTAAATTTTTCTTCAGTTTTTTAATGTTTTCGTTTTAGATGTCGCTGTTTACTTAACTTCATAACGTCTTTATTTAGTTCTATTAAAACTGTTTTTTCTTTAATACAAATAGTTGTGGAAAAAACCATCATTAATGTTCCAGGACATTTTATTCTTTTGATCTCTTTAATGTAGATGCCTATTTTCCTTAATTTCCATTAAAAAATCACCTCAGGAATTTTCCAGCGAAAACTTACTAGTCCAATAAAAAGCGTATTGAACCTGTCGGTCCAATAGCGTAAAATGTTGGACCGTTCAGCGACCAACCAGCATGCGTAATTTGGCGTAAAACGAGCTGTATTACTATATAATATTATTACTATATGGCCTATCTAACCCAGTATATAACACCTACCTAACAAAACCCCAAGTTATAAGTAATGTAGAAATCATCAGCATAACCAATGACCAGCCACCTGACCATTCTAAGACAGCCGCCGTAGAGAACAAGGTATAAAATGGCAGCCAAAACATGATGCGTGCACGAAATGTCTGTAGAAATAACAACAAAACCATCAGTAAATTCTTATCAATCTGCAACTCATTTGCTTTTCAGTTTATTTACGTTCGTAAGTAAGCATAACCAAGTGAAGTGTAAGGTCGCTTACCGACGTGATTTCTAACAGGAGATTGTTAGCTTCAGAGCCTTTTTTAAAATCACGTAATATGAAAAAGTTTCCTGATTAAATATTATTATATTTAAAAAATATATTATTATTATTCGTATCTACACACCATCCACTAAAGAACAGTGGAAGGGGTCTTTTCCTGACATTGGCTCCGAACAACCAGTCAGGTAAGGCAATGCCAGATACTGCGTCTTCAGGGAACTCGCAGGGAAAGAATTTTAATCTTCATTTCTCATTTTTAAAAAGTAAGAAGGTGTAACATCTGCTTGATCCAACCCACTGTGCTCCTGACCTACTTCCAGCCAGGTAAGGACAAGGGTATACAGGTCTTTGAAGTCCCTTTAGCACTCCCCCAGTAGAATATCCAGCTTTCATCTAACACGATATTTGAGCACTTCCAACCAACGAAGGCAAGTTTTAGTGTGCTGCTGTAGACTGGAAAGACTGAATATGGTTTTGCTCTTAGACTAGGAAAAATACCTTCACGACATCAAGTGTTCCGGAATCTCTCAACCAGTTAAGGTAAAGGACATCAGAACAGTCAGGAGGCTTTTTGCAAGTCCTTGGGCTGACTAGGGCAGGTTTGCCAACACCTGAGGGTGAGTGTACTTGCAACTACCGGCCAGTTAAGGCAAGCAGATGTTTTCGGCCACCCGTCTACATAGCTGGCAAGGCAGGGTCGCTACTCTCTGAGGCTTCAGTTTAGCCATCCCTTGTTTATAAGGACTTTGAGATATCACATCAGCCTGCCTACCTAAATTATTATTATTATTATTATTATTATTATTATTATTATTATTATTATTTATATCTACAAATGGCTCGGTGGGGGATTTATCTTAAGAATTTTCACCAAAATTAACTTTATGAGAACCGAAGATAACAAGTCTTAATTAGAACAGTCGAAAAAGCTCTTCTTACTGTGGTAACAGCACATGACATAATTTGACAGATATTTTACGTTCATGATATTTCTTCAACAGTTACATGTACTCCGTGCCAAACTTAAATTCAAGGTTGTACTACTCGCATAATGTAAAAACAGGAATTATAACAGATGTAATCTAACGCTGTCTCTGATTGGGTGCCGTGTGTGCTCCAATCCCCGATGGAGCACGGGAAAAAGAGCGGGAAAACAGTATGTTACAAATTTTTGGCTTTCATAAGGAGAAAGTAATTTTTAATGAAGTTTGGTTTCCTCTATTTATACTCTGGTGTTGTGTTATAAAAGGAATGGTTGATGATTTGGCACCCTCCATTGAGTTATGGATGCACTTGGGAAGCTGGGAGAGAAGTCGAAAATCTAGAGCTGCTCTCGGCTATCGCCTTGAGCAACTCTTACGCTTTTTCTATATTCTCTCAACTTCCCGCGTGCATCCATAAGTTAATGGACCAAATCATGAACCATTAAGGCTATTTATGCGAGTTAAAATAACCTGTAACTAATATAAATCTAGGCTAAAATAAGCTGCAAACACTGGTGATAGACTTCAGTGAAGTTGTTTACGACCAAAATAAGCTGGGGCTAATTTAAATTGCGAAAACGCTCGTATAAACGCACTGTTCGCGGCTTATTTTAGCCTAGGCTTATATCAACCGTAGATTATTTTCTTTCGCATAAACGGTCCTGTTGTCTCGCTATAGAGAGCCGTCTTAAGCTATTATTTTTAATTTGAGTAATTTTAAGAACTCACGTGTCCTAAACTCTGTTAAAATAGCACGTAAAACTAAAAAACAGCATGCAAAGCGGTGACTTAAAAAAAGTGGTCATGTGACTAGAATGAATTTCTTTTGTACATGAGAAAACAGCCTTGTAAATAAGGATTTTGCACTCAAAGCATCAGAAACAGGTAAAGAGGCATTTTAGTGTTGTTCATGACCAATTCTGTCTGAAACGGGTAACGCTTAGACAAAATTCAAAATAAAATAAATTCAGAATTTTCCTTGCATATATTCAGCAGTCTACCAACTTTTTAACATTCTGTACTGTTTACAAAACTGCCTATTTTTGCAAAGTAATGCAAGTTTTGAAGACCAAAACGTCTGACTGCTACTTACAACATCAACCTGTATTCGTCTGTTAAGGTTATAATTCTGTTATTTAAAGACCAATGAAGTCACGTTACATCTTTGAGCAAGTCCCCTATTCTTTCAAGTCCTCTATTCTTTCGGATGATAGACATCGGTAATTGACCGCGACAGAAACCACGGAAAGACTGGGCTCTGGGTGACCTGTATGAGTCGTGATTGGCTGAAGGTTTACAACGACCAATCATAGCTCGCGCTGGTTATCCAGAACCCAGTCTCTCCAGGGTTTCTGTACGAGTCAATCGGTGTATAGATCTCATGTCAGGAAATTACAGAAGGCAATTCCCCAGAGGAAGATGATGGTGATTGTACTAAGCCTCGAACTGAAAATACGTTTTTGACAGTGAGATCTCAAATCAATAGCAACAAAGCCAATCACAATTTGTCAGGAGAAACCAAACAAAGCAAAATTTGTACCACAGTAAAAAAGAGAAATGCGTCAGGTAAGGTTAAAGGCAGGAAATGACGATACGGATCGCTCATTCTTAGAAAAAAGGGAACTGTTATTGCCGCTGATAGATTAGGTTCATTTAATACTTTAAACCACGCCTACGTGTACGCATTAATGCAAGTGTACGAAGCGAACATTGTTTTTGAGAGAGGGATTTGCACGTTAATGGGATTGTTATGGCTATTTATAAGAAGAAACTGGACTGACCAAGAAAGCGTTACAAGGACATGTGAGTAATAATTATATTAACGTAAATAGCTGCTATATCTAGACAAGAGAGAGAGTTCAGTGAATGACGGAAAAGTATTTGTTTTTGTAGTGAATCACTTCGCTTCGATACATTTGATATTGAAAGAACTGAGGAATTAATAAAGAAACTTAAAATCGAAAGGAGTGAAGTGATATCAACTTTGCAGTGTAACCGATAACGACTATAATAATCCCAAAAAGGAAAAGTGGTACTACAAGCACTGTAAGAGAGTTTGATCACCAAAACAACAACGGCCTGGGCTGTAACTACGGAGAAGAGACACTTCCTGGGTTCGGAAATACCATGTTGTCGGGCAATCTGTCCTACATTTCAAGACAGCTTGTCACACCAAACTATTTCTAGTCTTACCTCGGAGAGCGAATAAGATGGAAAATAACAACTATTACACATGCTAATACAGCAATCATAAAACTCTCGCCATATTCAATCGCTCCAAGTATAATTACCTTGTTTGTCGAAACTCTTCTTAGCCAGCCAGGTTGCTCGAGCCCTTCGTTAAGATTTAAATATTCTAACTGGGTCATCATCCAACCGGATTTCTTCTTTTTTGCCAGGTCTAGTGGGGTTTCACCCTAAATAATCATTATCATAGGAAAACACAAAATATGTATAAAACATTGAAAGGAGCTGGAATATTCAAATCATAAAGTTCAGGTGACTAATAATAATTCAAACGAGAGATAAGTCATTTTCATGTTTATTTACGAAAACTCTAGAGTTATAAACTTTAGTTGGATAGTTTGAGGAATGAAGTTGATTGGGATAGTGACTGTGAAACATTTTTAAGTAATAAACCAAAGACAGTGAGGTAAAGAAGAAATTGGCTTCATTTAACGACCTCATCAAGATAAAAAAGGCAAAAATTTGTAATGAAGCCAGACGAAAAGGTAACCATGATTGCCATCGAATATTTCACTTTTATCGTAGATATTTACCGGCACTACTTCTCACAAATGAAAACCTTGTAGGGTGGATAAATTTATTGATCGTAGAAACTTTATGTTTCTAAAACATTTAATTTACATCGTAATGGCATCTAAAAAGCGATAAAGATATGCCTGTTGTTTTGCATAAACCTTTCTTTGGTTTGGGTACTTCAGATAACAATTTTTTAATGAATCATACAACGGCTCGTTTTTGTAGCAATCTAAATATTCTCCATCAGGTGCTCTCTTACATTTGATCTTTTGGCCAGGCTTATCTACCATCTTTTGTTATTTGTAGTCTGTTTCTTTATTTTTTGTAAATAAACTTTGTACAGTTGACAAAATCCCATCGGTAAATTTTAAGGATTAAAGATTCCTCGAGTTTAATACATTCCGATGTGGTGTCATGTTTTAGATAGGACAGAGCAACACTGTTCGAACTTATAAGTAGTCAATACAAAAATCCTCAGGATCATAAATGATTCGAATCTTAAAAAGAGAATTCAGAGTAATCTAATAAACAACCCTAAAGGCGCTGCGACAGAACAAAGTGGTAAGAAACGAAATACTTTGTAAACTATGATTTCTTTAATATTTTTAAAGTATGTTTGAATTGGGCATGCATTTGCACTTATCACTCAGTAAAGTTTTCTAAGCCTCTGACGGAAATCCTTCCTGTAACCTTTTGATATAACCATTTAGCTACAAGAACTCAGATGAGAACGTGAAGGTTATTGTGAACAGACAACACGTGAAAGTTCATAAAGCTTATCTCAGAAAAACTATTTCAGAGTCCCGAACGGGAATAGAATCCGCAACGTTCTGATGACCAATCAGACGCTCTAACCACCGAGCTGTCAAGATTCAGATGGTGAGTTAAGCTGTTGGTTGGTTATACGTGTTGCCTAAGCGCTTTGCTTTTTAAAGTAAATGGTTTGTACCAGGGAGAATCGTCACATGTTTGTGGAAGTTGATCGTCGAAGGTTAGTGCAGTCTTGAGAAAGAGTGATGGTGGCTAACGTTTCGACGGCCTTGGCGGCGGTCGTATTTAGGTCATATTCAACATCCACAAACATGTAACTTTGTTTTTTATTTATTACCATGCACGTACACCTGAAATTCGACCCAAATAATCGCAGTGTATAAACGTACCCTAGTCATGAAAATACTATGTTAGCTGAAATTTATTTAATATTTCTAAGGTGTTTCCAAACAGTTTGCACACTGTTGAAAAATCCTGTGCTCCCCAAAACAGAAGAAATTTCTAATCGGCGGTCAGATTTTTCAGCCATAGAGATACGCAGATTCAGATGGTGAGCGGAGGTTACAGTTGTTTATTGGTCTATACTCATAATAGGACATTTCAACCGCTATTCTGCAAGTGTCGATAGGGCATTTTATTTATAAGTGGCCAAGTCATTAAAACGATAAATTTACAATTATCTTACACTACTCCGCTCGAGTCAATTTTTTCAGTTGACTTCAACAGTATAAGATAATTGTGAATTTATTGTTTCGTATTACCCTGAGGATGACTCTGAAATAGAATTAACGTTATTACCTCTGTTGTGCATGCTCTCTTGGATTTAGAAAGTTCTGGGTAAAATAGTTTGAAAGCATGCATAATAAAAACATAATATTTTCAGGGGTGCAGGAAACGGTGGATCCATTGAATTACTAGACACAGAATGTGCACTTGGTCACGGGACAGAGGGCAAATCGAAAGATTTTTTTGTCCTTATAAAGTAAATAAAATAAATCCGTCATATTGGATTTACTTCTATGGACGACTATCAAAAAGTAGCTCGTAAAAAAAAGGCTTAGTGGTTGTATTGTTTTCCTGTGTGGTGGCAAGAATGCAACGTTCCAGTAATATGGTTTCTTCGACACATTACAGTTATCAACCAAAAAAACAAAGGAACTATCAGCAATGCCCGAGAGAACCGTGTGTTTTACTGCAAAAATATTCCTGGGGAGAGTTGCTTTTGAACAAAAAGGGGGATTTCTTAGGGTAATCCTCATGGTTGGCCCCCTCCCTATCATTGGCAAGAGATTTGAGTCCGCATTCTATGTCTAAAAATTCCACGGAGAGAATCACGGAACTACTCTCCCAAAGTTCAGCGTGGAGGGACCCATGGTGTATGGAACTTTTATGTTAGAGTGTCTGACTAATCACCAACAAAAGCATGACGATGAACTGGCTCAAAACAAAGAACTACAATTTACAAATTTGACTGGTTTGGAAACTAATACATTGCAAAAAACATCGTGTTTAAATATTGAACTGTTTAGCTTCGTGAGCCCAACAAATTTATAAAATTTCCATCAATTTTGCCTAATAATCTTGCACATATTTATTACATTAAGTTAAAATGCGTTCTGAACCTCATTAAACACAGAACGAGCGCATAAAAGAGAGATCATCCCTCTTAAAATGCACTCTAGAGTAACTGAGCATAGCCAGTTCGTTAACAGTAAACGTGACCTGAAACATTACGCTAAACCAAAGGTTTGCATTCCTCAGTTATCTGCCAAAGGTCAATTTAGTAAAGTATTCATTAAATGAAAAGAAGTAAATTATACATATGTGCCATATATAGTTCAACCTCGTAAATATAACTCCATTTTACCGTTTTTCATAGGAGAAAATGCAAATGAACTCCATATCAAGCACCAACCAAATAAAATTATACTAAATGCTGAACACTAATCTGGTTCATGTGGGAGCTTGGTATATATCGGACGACTAATAAATGTTCGTCAAGCTCGTTTCCTCAGAAAAACAATTTCTGAGCTGATTCCCGTCTAGGGCTCAGAAATCGTTTTTCTGAGGAAACTAGCTTGACGAACGTTTGTTCGTCGTCTAACCAATGAGACTGTTGCTGCACTTTGAATATAAAATGATTGAGCTACTCAGCCACTACTTGCGCACTTGCTCTGTGTTTAAGTGACGTACTGTCTCATTTATATGTCATAAAAATTGAAATATCTCAAGAACCAGGTAAGATAATAAAATATATATAAAAAGTGTACTTTTATTACTTCAACTGTTCATTCCAACAGTTATACTTAATTTTCTTTTGACTGGTTCTGTAAACGTGGCTTGCCTCAATTGATATTTATGAACTTGAAAAATTTTTGTAAAGATTATCTAAATAAATGAGGATATGTCCAGTCGCGGAATGAAAATTTTGGTACGTTTATTTTAAAAAGTTTTTCGCCATTTATATAAATGATCTAATATTTTTGGGAACAAAAGATTTAAAATTGGTATAAGCACTTTACCTTTTCATTCGTTATCGTAGAGTCAGCTTCTGCCTTACATAACGCAGAAAGACCATTATGGTTGCTTGAAATAACCGCCCAATGCAACGCTAGACGAAGGACGTAAGGAAATGAGTGTAGAAAGTAGCTACTACAACAAACATTACCGACTGCAAGCTGTCCTCACTAATTAGTGTGAACGAATCATATCTAAAATTGCCATATCTGGAGTACCATGTCTGAAACCTACAGTTCTGGCTTCCAAATGGGTTACATGTGCACTTTAAAGTGCATATAATACAGAACTTTTATTCGAAAATCGGCAGTATTGGTATAGGTATAACACATTCTTAACAAAGTAACATTACCAGCTGGTAAGTGGGCTGTGTTTGGGATGCACGTGTCCCTCAACTGTGACAAGGGCTCCGTTTCTAGCCTCAAGCAATTTTCTGATTAAAGTGACCTTGGTCACATGTAAGATGAGTGCATCGCAGGTTTTATCGTGGTACTCCGGTTTCTCCCTGTAGTAACACTTGACCCACGTGGGCTGACCCTTACTGGACCACGCAATAAACAGTTTAGGTACCTGATAGGGTTATCCAGTACAAAAAAGACCCTTTTTCCTTCACCTTGATCGGCGTGTCTAGCCAACAGGATTGGGTAACTGCCAAAACTTATAAAGAGCAAAGCTGACGTTTCAATCGGACAAAAAGCCTTCGCTCCAAATTCCAGTTTCCTTTTTCAAAGCTCCGGCAATTTCCTTACCCTTTTCCAGTTTGGTTTTGGCATTTTCCGATATATTTTGCCAGAAACATGCCATAAAATCAAAGTTTTGAAGCTATGACGGTGAGAAATTAATCTGGTTCCAATTGAGATTATGACGTCAAATAGGAACGAGAGTCCTAATTCTTAAAAGTAAACAACTGAAAATCTCGATGTCGGCCAATTCATGACTTCGTTTGTTTGTTTTTTCCTTTTTATTTGTTTATTTGCATGTTTGTTGATTTGCGTCAAGTTAATTCTTCTACGCCACAAGTTAACTCTTCAGAGTTTGGGATGTTTTTTCCCAGTAAATCGGTTATACTCTGCATTGTTACTTTTGCCAGTCGTAAAAGGATATTTCCGACAAAGAAAAAAACAAAAACGATGATAAAATAAATCAGAAACTCGACCTAGAACTTTTGCTCGATGAAACTTACTTTTGTGTTGAATACAACACGTCGGCCCAGTGTTAATACTGCTTTAAAACTTTGAAAACAATCGCAAATACCATGGTTCCAAACATTGACTCATATATCTGCATGGGTCATTATATGAGACGATGATTAATGCATTGTGAACGTAGATCGGCTTTCAACTTATGCATTTTATCTATATTGCCGACCTGAAGGTTTCGTTTAAGTATGTCTGGTTAGTTCAGTTCACTAAGACACCATAATGCCTTTCGCGATCGTTTCTAAGCCAATTTTCTGTTGCACTGGTATTTCTGAGCACGACTATAGGACAAGTACGAATCAGATTTTCACAGTGCTGGGAAAAACCTGCAAAAAGCGCGACTTATTTAAAAACGAAAAAGCAAAACACTGCGTGGTAGTCTACCACCAGATGTTAATCCAATATGGCGGATTTATATAGGCAAATATTGTAAAATTCATGACTGAGCCCGCATTCTAAGTACAATCTATGTCTAAGTAAATCTACGGAATAAACCAACAGTCTGATAAAGTTATTACATTGCTAATGAGACAGGATTACGTTTACAGGTTTCCGTTACGAAAAGCTATAATATTGTCTCGTCTGAAAGTCTGTTCACACTGGAAGCGAAACCGTAACGCGACGCGATTTTTGTAATTTCGGAAGCGAATAAATTCGTCCCTCATGAGAAGCTTGATAAAATAACAACGACAGGATAACTTATTGATTCTAGTGCATACAAAATCTCCAAATGTTCGTTTCAAGGGTAATTTTATGCGCTTTTAAAAACTGAAAAGTCACGTCGCGTTACGGTTTCGCGTCCAGGCTGAATAGACTTTAAGGCGGGTACCCAAAGCTGTAATACCCGCAAGGCTTTTATTCATATATCAACCGACCTAACTACCTGTTTGCCTACCTTCCGATGCAGAAACACGCCGTTGACGTGGGAGTAAACTAAGGTACAGTCATAGAAACTACATACGCTCATAAATACATGCGAGGAAAAACAGAAGCCCACTTACTCCAAGGACTGCGTCATACCTGTGTTCTTGTGGAATTTATCTCTGCGGTTTACGGAAGCACCCATGGTCAACAACAACCTCATCGTATCAACTCTACGGAAAAAAAGAAAATAAAAACGACAATAAACACACAAATTTATTGTAGTTCAGATTTTAACCACAAGGAATTTCGATGTTAGTATAGCCAACAGGGCGGAGCAAAACAAAGCAAATCAGAGCAGACAAAAGTAAACCAAAGCAGGGCAGGGAAGAGCAGAGCAAAGCAAAGTAAAGCAGAGCAGAGCAGAGCAGCGCAGAGCAAAGTAGAGCAAAGTAAACCCGAGCAAGACAAATGGATGTGAGTGGCAGCTAGTAGAACTCTCACGAGCGGATGACGACAAGAAGTTTTGAAGTTACAACTCTCCAAAGTTGAATATCAACGACAGGTAAGGTGATGTACATCGTGTTTCCTCAGTTTACTACTCCAGGTTTAATTCCCTCAACATGAATCATTACGGACGTGACACGACTTTACTTTTTTTCCTATTCAGCTGCTCTCCTCACTTGCACATTTACGTTTTTTTCGAACATAGCTCACCCAAAAGATCGGTAGGCCACCCACATTAATGGCGTCATTCCACTTCCATCCAGAAGATCCACATCCTGTCAAAAATTAACAGTACAAAACAACTGTTGGAACAGAAGTTAGCTAGGCTGCACAAAGAAATTCTTACTTTTCAACAGAAGAGATTTCAAGGTACTAAAAACTGTGATCTAGGCGACCAAGCCTTTGCTAAACGAAAACATTACTCACTGCAAGTTATCGTACCTCAATTGGACTGGCACAGTTCAAAACTCAAGTTCAAATTAGTTTTTATTCAAGTGGCAAAGGAAGAGGGACGGCCAACTTCGTTCGGAAACATTTTCTGGACGGACTTATAAGACCTCGAAATAAGCGTAGACATTACCACCACAGGCCATAGATCTTTAGATTTATTAACAATGTATTTAATTAATTATTTATTCTAAGACCCCTTGTAACCTAGCACAAGCTAAGTGAGGAACTTATTAATTACAATTACAATAATAGATAAGGAAATGATAAATACAACTTAAAATACTCAGGAAACGAAAAAGAATTGATGCTCCGTATTCTGTTTATTTAATGGATGAGTAATGAAGAATTACGACGAAACATTTCATCGCTTGCCGTTGGCTTGATTTAAGTATATGACCTTTGTCAAAAAGTATGTATTTATCCATTCATACTACATAACTCTATCAGCCATAACTAAGCTGTTCTTCTTGGAGGTCCAGCAAGAGCCAATCCTTATGGCTCTACTCTTTATGAGCTTGATGTAGGTTGACATAATGAGAATTGAAACACTGGCAGCCAATTCAAGCACTCAAACACTGCTGCCACAAAGTTTCATTTCTCTACTAACGAAAGTTGCGTGAATGCCATAGTCATAATACGTCATTGATCCCGCCCAAACATCTAGCGACGTCATTAAAAAACTTCAGATGCTAATATTGACCCACGGTAAATGATAAAATATTTACCTCATAAAGAAAAAGAGTACGGAATGTCCATATTCTCTTTTAATTTTAAACATGCATTATGTTAAGCCATCAAGTAAAATGTTAATAATAACTGAATTTTATAAAACAATGAAAATCTAAGTTAAAGAAAAGACACGAGAAAGGAAATAAATGCTCCCTTCCAAATAATCGCCCTTTGGGGCAAAGAATAAAATAGACGCCCCGTGTGCTATTTCAAGTATTTACGGTATTCAGAATTCGTCATCACTAAATTTTCACCCCAAAAAGTAAAAAGAATTCAGACTGTCGATCTTCGTTTTATAAGCACTTTAAATTATAAGTTATATATGAGTTACAATGAGTTATCTAGTCAAATAGAAATAATGACTGAATTTTATCTATTTAAGTGAACAAAAAGTTACTTCAACATCTTAACCTATACCCGTAAGTTGTGCAGTGTTCTGACTCTATTTCAGAATTATCCAAGGAGAAACATGACGGCAAAATGTCAAAGTTAGTTTAAGGAGAGGGAGAGAAGACAATAGCCTTGCAGCATTCTGGTGGAAGGCAAAGAGGGACCCCTGTTCAAAAGACAAAACACACGTCAACGTACCATTCCTTTCGCTATTAAATATGCTGCCACTGCAGTCTGACTGAGATGACACGCAACATGGAGACACGTACACCCTTGATCAAGAACGAGAATAAAAAACGATGAGAATGTACAACATTAACGTCATTTATAAGGAAAGGATGCGGACTAGGAGAGGATAGGGCATGAGGGTTGAATACTCTTCCTCGAACTAAAGGGGGTTGAACCCCATTTACTTTTTAAAGGCGAACACTATTTGCTGAGCTATGAATAAAATGGAGATCATTATATGTATCCAATTTCGGCATAACTATAGGATAAACTTGTGCGTAAAGCTCAATGGGTCAGAAAACTGCGAAAAGTTTAGTAAGTAAAACCAGTCTTTGGGCTTTTCCCGTAATTTATTTATGTAAAAGTCAGCTGGCTCTCTGCCTTTCTAGATTTGTCATGGCTTATGACGTCATTTACGCATCGAATTTTTGAGTTTTACTCTTTCTTTACTCTAACAAGAGGAACGTATGTTAACTTTTATCTTAATCAAATGCTGATCATGCAAACGATTTAAATCAGGAGAGATTTGTGCCTCATTTAACCTCTTCACTGTCAGATTTCTCCCTCTGATGAGTAAAATCGCCTAGCGTTAGCCAAAGTAAAATCATCAAAATCCTCTTTAGCAGTGAACGGGATAAAATGTACCAACTGAAGCTTCATTTCATTTTTATCGTCCTTTATGACTTATTTACTGTACAAATGAGTACGAAAACTTTGCATGACTTAATTAGAAGTCAGCCATTCTTGATATGGCCGACAAAAAATCTTGATGCAGGTAAGTAAGCGTTATTTCTGCACAAGGTTCGAAGGGTTTTGGGGGTATTTTTTTGAACCCTTTAACGTACGAAATTTTCATTTTTTGTTCTCTGTTCCCTCGTTGTTTTTGCTTTGTTTACTTGTTTGTTCTTTTCTTTTTTGGTGTCCGAAAATATCCGACACTGCTTTTAAGGGTTAATTTCACATTACGCACCACCTTGCCACGTGGCGCTCTTCTTTTTTTTCTGATATAAAGTTCAAAAATCTTCTTAATTGTCAGCAGAGGCTAAACTTCTACGTGTACAATATAAATCATGTTGATCATTTATTGATTTTGTTGTCGTTTGAATACTTTTGAAGATTCAGCCTTTGTGATTATCAGAAAAAGCGGTTAACTCCTTCCCAATTTACCTCCCCCCGTACCTCAGGCGGCGAAGCCGAAAAACGCCTCGGCACAATTTTCCAAATATATTTTTTTCAAAATATTTAGAAAAATTTTACCGGCAATCTAACAATTAGGTACTACTATCAGAACATTTAAATTTTCATCTGCTTGTAACAGACATTAATTTTCGTGGCGTTTTTTCATTTCGTAGTCAAACTGTTGGTAATATTCACCAACTATAGTTTTCAAACTTATAAATAGTTAATGCGAATAACACAACAGAGAATTACAATGGAGGCGTGTTTTGATACCACGATCAAGCACTTGTATTAGTGAACTCAATTTTACCTCTATTTCCCTCTAAAATATCGACTGGTTTGCGAAGATATATCAAAGACTGGTGAGAGTTTTTGACGCTTCCATCAAAAACAATGGAAAGTATTTAAAACAACTTGGCCGTACCTCGTTTGTCAAACGGCCAACTCGGAGTTTGATCACAAGGTCCAATACTCCCACGAGTGTTTGATATACTACTAAAAAAATCACTAGAGTTCTACACCCATTGCTCCTTAATTGCGCTGGGACTGAGTTTGGATCCACTACCTTCACGGTTTACAACTCTCAATTTCACGAAAAATTATGAAAAGATGAAGAAAAGGACGAGGTCCGACAACGAAATTTACAACACCCTAAGTCTTTTTGTGCAACAGAGTAGTGGTAAAAAATGTCATCAAAGTTTGATGAAGTTTCCCTACCTAAATTTTCCGCTCTGTTATCAAACCTTTGACACAGCACTAATTACTGTAACCCGGCAAACACACTGAAGATGACGAGAAAGTGAATATATAACAACAACAAAGGATGACTTAAATATTTTCAGATCATCTTGTCAATAACGCCGACCAACGAGCAAATGTTTTGCTGTGAATCATGAATTAAAGGTTAATACGAAGGAATACCAACAAAATTTATAGTGTTTTCACCGCGGTATTCGGCGTCAGCGGTGTACTGTTTCAAATTCGAGACGGAGACGTTGTGCAGCATTATTAGAGTTTTGGGAAACAAATAAAAAAAAAGGGAAGGCAATGTCTCGTTTTCTGCGTAAGTGCTGGGACGAGTACGTCCAAAAGCAACAATTCCGTCGCAAAAAAAAAAAAATTTGGTTAGGAAAGTGAACGTATAGCGTTCACTTTTTGAAAATCTCAGTACTTACGAGCGATTTAACTGGGCGATTTGACTGGGAGCAATACGATGAAACTGTTTCCAAGGCCGAATTAAGTCTTGACAAAGATGACATTCCTCATCGACGGTACACTGACGATGAAGTTTAAGTCGAGAGAAGAAATGCTTGCATCTTGTCATGCTAGCTATTTTAAGAGCGTAAGATTACATATTCCATATTTCATAGTTTCGTAAATAAAACAAGTAAATCAAGAGGTACATACGAATTACCACTCAGAAGTCTTTTTTTGGTTGACGTACTAAAAAACGACGGCAAAATGCCCGAAATGACGCAGTGAATGCAACGTCTCGGAGTTCGAGAACGTGAGTATTCACTCGACCCAGTCCATTTCAGCAGCAATTGGCATAGCCGTCGTCTTGACGTTGCGTTTCCGAAATACCCTAATGATGGGTCTGCACAACCTTGGATCTCGATAATGAAACCGCCATTAAGTTTCTGTTGCACAATAATTCTGTAAATATCTTGTGTTATAATTTTAGAAAGCAACAATTCATTATGGAAAATAAATGCGAGTATTCAGTCTCCATCGATCCCTTGACAATTACGGTTCTCTTAATTTGTCTATAAGATCACCCTATCCCTGATCAAACTTTTACCAAAGTTGTACCAGGTAGCACAGTAAGCTTGAGTGATTTTCCCGCTGACAAAGTTCTCTTCGTTCCTCATACCTTCAATGTCAGTGGAATGAGGATCAGCACCATATTTCATAAGCAATACCACCATGTTTAACAGACCCTGCCTACATCCAACAGAAAGAAAGAAAGAATATAAAAATGTTTAGTCAGACAAAGTACCTCTTATTTATTACAGTTTTCTTTTCTTATTTAGTGCGGTGGCAGGAGGGGGAGAATTGTTTTGCGCTTCTGAAAATGTCAAAGCCCAATTCATAAGACTGCGAGACCACAAAATACAGAAAATATATGGCAGCATACATGCAAATATTGTAAAGAGACATGCTTACATTTGTTTTTGTTGTCATTGTGACACTTATTGGAGCAATTTTTTTCTGGCATGCAATTCCACGTGATTTTTCCAATTCAAAAAATACTTCGGTACAATTTACATCAAGCTTCAAGTTAGGTTAGTCTCGTTTAATTCTTAATTTTCAATTTTGCATTAATATTATTTTACTAGCATGTACAACATTAATGTCAACATCAACATCAATGTTAATACTAATTTCCCACTGGAAAAAGTTGCTTATTAATGTTCTAAATACTCATTGATAACTCACGAGAAAAACACGAAAGGAAACCGCTAAAGAAACCACGAGAAGACTTGATCTTGGGTAATCAGCGCGAGCTATGATTCGTCGTTGTATACCTTCTCCCCATCACAACTTGTGTAGCTTATTCACAACCCAATAATTTCGAGGTTTTTTAACTGGTCAATGGCTGCCCGATTAGTATGTCGTAAATACATTAGGATACAGTATCGTCCGGATTTACAAAAATTTTATCTCGTGTCATCAAAATAGTTGGGAAGCATGATTATAAAGATGCATTTGTATTTTAAGGAAGATACAACATCACTGGATAAACTGTAAGGCCTTTAAAATCCAATACAGTTCGGCCGCTCATATTCTATATATTACATTAATTATGATATTAAGCTCAGGGTCTCTACTAGGAGAGGGTGAAAAAATAGACTTACTTTAACACCGACGATGGGTCTTCGCTCGAAAAGTCAGTTTTTCTACACCTAAATTCCGGCAGTTTCCCAACCGCTTCTGGTTTTGTACAAGTCAATCAATACTGCCAACGCAGCACTCTACTTTTACTAAAAACGTTCGACAGGAGGTGTCCGTTAACAATGACTCACTTCTATTCTGTGTCATTGTTATTACGGTTACTTTAGATAAGATGCTTGCCATCTTTTCAACAATAAGAACTTGATCAACTTTATTCCAAAAAGACGGCCGATTAAATGTTCCTTTATAGGTATAATAATTGGCCTCTCTGACCTTGTTATCACATGCGGAATTTAAAAGAGCTTTCTCTTGAGGACGAGACTATAAGGGGCTAATTTATACAATTAATCAACTGAAATAATGGAAAAAGGTCTCAAGTGAATATGCAATTCCTATCGGACGATCAAGAGATCATCACTTTCTGAAATTCCTAGCGGAAACCCTACAGGTTCATTATAACAAATGATTATTTAATGGCTGAGCGAGTTTTTCGGTCCATATTTAAAGTTATGCATGCCGATTGGTTGTTTTACGGTCGTAAATTTTACGATATTGACTATCTACTATCCAATTAGTTATTTATTAGACCGATATATTTTGGCGCGTTAAGAAGTATCTATTTGAAGAAAACGAACGAATAAAATGTACTGAACATTAGTGTAACACTTTTTTAAAAAACTATTCGTACAAAATAGCAATAAAAGAAGTTTTCCTGGAACGAAACAAACAAGGTGCAGGATTAGGTATACATCTAAAGACAAAAATACCGTACAAAACGAAAAGTAAATCAATCAAAAGCCATATAATAAGTTCCTTATTAACTTCGTTTGCCAGGTCATTACGAGAAAGTATTTGTGCTCAGTTTTTTAGCACAGGTTTAGCTCTTTCGTCGCTCGGTCTTAGGCAAATACTTTCCCATATGGACCCTGCTTTCGGTTAGTAAGTCTTGAAAACAAAGCTGAAATAGGTTTTACTGTGACACAACTTCCATCTTACCTCACAGCCCAATGTAATGGCGTAGCTTCAAGGTTGCCTCCTTTCTGGTCCACGATAGCACCATTAGTAATGAGATATCTGCCGTGGAATACATTAGTTTATCTTACTTCAAAGAATTCTTGGAGAAACAACTTCGGTAGTTTTTTATATTTCACTTTGTTCCTGAGATATTTTAATTTGCCCGATATGTAAATGAGATGAGCTGTGACGCTGTTGTGCTGAAATAGCACTTTTCAGTGAATTGAAACTAACTAATGTCTCCGTTATTATACGATAAAATCACTTGAAACTTTACACACTAATTCAGTTCACGACACTACAGCAACGAGCTCCACATTGAAATATTGTTGTGGAAGTATTGTACTAGTTCCAAGACGATAAAAGTCTGTAAAATAGAATTTTTTGTTTGTAACCTGTGTGACCATTTGTTTGTTCGTGACAAGTCAGAAATGTTGCCTTCGGCATTTTCATATGTTTCAATATCACATACCCAAAACTCGGAAGGATCCGGTACGATCTGGGATCTTCTGGGGTGGTCCGGGAGCATGCTCCCACGAAAAAATTTTGAAAATCTTAGGTCTCTAAGAGACTGTTCATATGAACAGGGCTGACTCGTTTGATTAAGATCCTAGTACGGACGTAAAATACACTCAAGTTGAAATTGAAAAGCATAACTGGTTTTATGACACGTCTACAGTTTGAGGACTTTGTGCACGGATGAAGTCAGTATTATGCGGAAGTCTTACATAGACTACACCCTCAAACGCCAACACAATATTCTGAGTTGATAAATTCACAATTAACCAACACTGCTGAAGTCAACTGAAAAAAGAAACTTTAAAAGAAATTTAGTACTAAATAACTTTGTGTAATACTTCTATTCTTATTTTTGCTTTATATAGTAAGTAAAACGTTTTTAAATATGCATGTGCACGGCCTATTGGAAGATCACTTCTCAT
>JBAHVQ010000020.1:14354-25120 GCA_036872915.1 Nanipora kamurai
AAAAAGATCAGTTTATTTCATACTTGTACAGTATTAAGGCTTAAGCGCTGCGTTAAATTAATGAGCAAGTATTAATTTATAAGTTGAAATGTTCGATGAAACGAAACATTTTAAAATAATTTGCCATCCGTGAAATTCGATTTAATTGTGCATGTTTACGCACCCGTGGGCTTAGCATAGTGATCAGGCATTGAAATTATAAAAATTGGCTAATTTCTAAAGGTTTCCTTTTTTTTATACACCCTGTAGATGCTTTACCTAGCCTGTGACGTCATAGAAGACGTGATGCACCTATGGTGTTAGTTAAACTAAACAATCTGACCTCTAGCACGGCCGCTGTATCTTTATCTTTTAAATATCAGGGGACTGATTGCTACCGAGCTATTGGTGGTTTTCACGTGACGTCAAAGTGGCCATGTTGATGTACAGTTTCGAAGTATCCACACCTATCAGGGCAAATAATGGATTTACCTTTTTGGAAGGCATTTGTCACCAACGAGGATATAAGTAGAAACCACTAATATTCAAGTTTTCCCGTTTATGCGTGAATGAGGGGCTTCTGCGCATGTTCCAAGTTTAATATTTGTAAGAAATCTACCGGCAAATCACTTTACCCGTTTTTTTATGCATGATTGGTCTCTAACTCATTTTCAGTTAGCCTGTGCCAAAGCTTCACCCACACGAAGAAGTTTTCTCGACAAGTTCCTCGATAGCTTCACTTGCTCGAGTGTTCCAAGAACCAGATATTTACTGAAAAATTACCTTCATCAGTTTATTTGCTCTCGTCAACGGATCTATTCCTTGCTTGTGGATGAGCTTCGAACAGAAACGGAATTGACTTGGAGACGAAGCTTCAGGCCTTCAATAACATTCACGTTGATATATGAGACCTCTTTCGAAATTTGAAGAAGTTCAACTTGCTCATGTTTGTCATTTTTTAAATGTAGTGCTACTCTGGTTTCGTGGCCAGCAAAAGGTACATGCAAGTAGCTTAAAAACTTTTCTAATTAAAAACTAAAAACAGAGTCACCGGATATTTCCCCTAGATTTAGGGGTCACCAGGTATCTCCCTGATAATTAAAACTAAAACTAAAACAGGGTATCTCCCTTGAAATAAGGGTCACCACATATCTCCCCAAGATTACTGCTAAAACAGAGTCACCGGGTATCTCCCCTCAAATAAGGAATCACCGGATATCTTCCCAGAAATATAATGGCCGAGATAAGACCATAAACTGAAACTATAAAACTTGAACAGGGTCACCGGATATCTTCCCAAGAAAGATATGGGGTCACCGGGAATCTCCCTGAAAATTAATACTACACGGGGTCACCGGGTATCTCCCCTTATATAAGAGGTCACCAGATATCTCCTCAGAAATATAAAGAAGGTAAGAAAGTAAGAAAACAGCAAAAAGCAAAGCGAGAAAGAAAAGGAAAACAAGTAATGTTTTCGAACAGCTAGTAGAATCTTTTGTCTGGAAGTATTGACTATGAGATTCGTCAACACTGTGTTTTTACCTAACGTTTCGATGATCACGTTGCTGTGTCTTCGTCAGGGGTTAGAATCGTCTGGAGTTGCACCCGTATTTATAGTACCGCTAGTTAATAAGGTGTTTGTATGCCTCTGGAAATAGATTCCCATCATCTCTATTTATGGCGTAGTCCGAGCTGTTAATATACCACGCTTCCAAACAAATCCTTTGATAGTAGTGGGCATTACACGTGATAATAGAAGCATTGTTCCACTCAATTTCGTGGGATGTTTTGAAGCTATGGTCCGCTAGAGCTGAATTGGTTATCCGTTTTGCTGACCATGTGCTTTTGTGTTCTTTCAAGCGGGTTCCGAATTGCCGCTTCGTTTGTCCGATGTAGACATGTTCCGATCACAACATGGATGGAGTAAATTGCGCCTTTCATTTCTTCTTTTTTTAATGTGTTGATATTACAATAAATGGCACGAAGTCTTTCAAAAGGTTGAACATCAATCTTGCACAACATCTGAAAATACAAAGAATTTATATTATCTTCCGGGCAAAATACGAATCCAGCTGGAGGGTGGCTAAGGTATCGCTTCCTAACGTCAGATTTTCTTCTGAAAGTCGATAATGGAATTAAAATCCCGTTCGCAGTGAAACGTTTTATTCAGCTTTTAAGAAGACTCCTGTTGTTATTTTCTTCTTGCTGTGGAAAGATATATATTTCTATCGTAGAGATCATATAAAACTAGATAGGATATGGCAACAAATTGAATATTAGCCATTTTGAGTAAATTGGAGCGCAAATTGATTGTCTCCAGACCCTTTACCGTCTGTTCGAAAGTTCACGTTCGTGAGTTTATCGATAGTTCTCGTTCACAAATTTACTCAAAATATATTCAACTTGTGAAAAAAGGTCAAACTGACCGTAATTACGAACGGTTCATATATTGAAAGGAAAATCCCACTTATTTCCTTACATGTTTTGAATTCGTTTTATTTACAAAGGAAAAAAGTGAAGTGGTTTGTCCCCCAATTTATCCATGATGGCAGCCTTTTAATTTGTTACCTGCGGTTGAAGGGCATTTGGTACAACGTCCTTTTTAGTAATATAATATCTCTATGATCTCTTTTATGATCTCTATAAAGTGTACTCTGAAGAGACTGGGACGATAACTCTAGATTTGATTTTGAAGCCAGGCATGGAGGCTGAGATTCAGATATGCCCCAGTCCCTTTTACGAAAACAGTGCTACCAAAACCTTGAAAAAGTCAACGATTTCATCGTTTTATGGCAAGTTTTGTTTCTCCGAGACAGCTTTCCATAGCTGTTATCAAAAAGAAGTAAGTGGTCGTTCACCTTATCTATTCTTCAGAAACAGCCATTAGTAAAATATGAAGTTTATTTAACAAATAAAAAAACTTCTACACTATTTTTCGTTTTCCTTGGATATCCTGAAGTTTTTTATCATATCTTAGAGCAATAAAATAAAAAAATCAACACATCTGTAGACTAACAATGAAATCTGCTACTTAGCATAGTGGGGATCAGAGATTACATCACGTCAAGGTCTTTCAGAAAGGGAAACTGGCACTAGCTCAAAAAAGAACAAGTTTTAGGCGGGAAAGCCAAAGATGGAAGGAGAGAATGTTTTTTGCAAGAGCAAAATAATTTCACGAAACAAAGGTTACCAAACTAGAAAAACCTTTGTCTGTTACTTCAAATCATGGAACATAACGTCTGAAGTTGCAGGACGGAAGCAATGGACCAACAAACAATTAACGACTCTAAATTTTTCATCGTTAAGGTAAGGGTCTTGAAATTTTGTTGGGCATGTAGTATTGTCAGTAGGTACATAAGTGGTACACCTGGCAGTTTAAGGAAAATAAATAAAAATATATATTCCAAAAAAATATCTCCCTGATAAATAATTGTAACATAGAATTGTGCTTGACTTTGAACTACTTGTATCAACAATTGAACATATTAAGTAAATTTAACACATCACTTTCGTTAGTAGTTTATAGTATATCACTCAAAATATTGAACAGTTAAGACCACTAAGGCATCCCTTTGACCGTAGCTTTACGCTACCATAAGTGGCCTAATTCATCCAGTCATTTAAAAGTTTAAGTTAGTGGAGGCGAAACTGTCATGTCTTTTTTGGTACTTTACCATTAATAGTGTTGGATAAATTTTCCTCTTCTTTCTTTGTCTTAAGCTCTTCGATGTATCTCTGAGTGGCACGCTGTTTTTCAAGTCTTTTCTGAAGTTCTCCGGTGTTCAAAAGATATTCAAAATGTTTAGTGAGGAACATGGCAGTTATTGTAATTGGCCAAGGACACAAGTCAAAACCTTTCAAACTTGCATTCAAATTCTACCCCGTTGTGGCAAGCTGGAGTTTTTCCTTTGACGAATAAAATAGCCTGGGATTAACTACAATAAAATTAAGAAAGAGATATGCTGCCTTCAGGCCAAAGAGGCTGGAATACTCTAAAACTTGCTTTAAGTCAGAGTCAGTTGGTGGCCAAACAAGAAATAAGTTGAAGCTTGTGATGAAATCTGTATCTGGCTAATGCTGGATCCTTTCACAAGCCAATTCTTTCGACCAACCATGGTACATATCTTTAAGAATGTGTGACTGCCATTTAGGGCTTGAAAAATTACTAGCAGGATGATGTTTTAATAAACATCAACTGTACAAACTTTGGTTTATAGGTCAAGGCCAATCCAATCAAAAGCATTTTAAAACTCACAGTAGCATGAATGAAGCATCTGGCAGAAACGTAGCCAGTGAGGGTTCCTTACAAGATGTAGCCCCTCCTACTACCATTTGGGAAATGCATTTTACATATCAAACATGTCAACAAAAAAAGACAAGGACCAAATAAATCGACTAAAGTACCGCACTGCTCTTTTACACAATGTTCTTACTTGGGGTAATACTGTACCTAGCTTAGAATGAAAAATATGGAATTGGACTGCATAAACTCCTTAACTGTCCAAAACGAGCTGCTTAAATGTCCAAAACGAGCTGCTTCAAGATTAAGCCATTTAGATGAAATAGCCAATCACAAAAAAGTTTCACAGATGGTGATCTCCTTTCCACGACCCCATTCAGAAGTACCCTTGGTTCCTATCTCAAAATTATGGCAATGTCCTTGGCATCTTGCTTATGTAGTTGTGTAGATAATTTACAGATACCTAATTTAGGGTAAGAATGTAATTCACAACATGTCTGAAACATATAGCTTTTGCCATTAACTTCTTGGCGCCAGATTCAGTCACCAGTAACTGATGAAAACTTTAATATTTTACTCGTCAAATGGAAAACTCTCTGCCACCAAAGGTGCTTGCTTTATGCAAAAGTCCTTGAGGTTGTTGAGGATGCCAGATCCAAAATATGCTTACCTCTGATCTTCTTCATACATTTTTCTTACAATTTCATCAATCATTAACTTCTCCTTCAAGAATTCTTCATAAGCTTCTTGCTTTTTCTTTTCCTATTCAATAAGCGGCTTTTCTAGCTCTTCTTGATAGCGAATACCATCAGCCCACTTCTGCTTCTCTTTGGCTGTTTCAGTTTCCAGCGCTCCTTCATGCTGTTTCCTCATCATCTTTGCAATACCTGCTTCACGATTCTAGTTGAACAGACGTAATAACTGCTTATTGACTGAGTGTGACATTAATGCAGTAAAATATTGAACCGAGGTTTTCTAGTAGGAACCGAGTGAGCGCAGAGGGGTGAGGTTCGTGCAATAATATCTTTCTTTTCAGCCCGTTCCCATCATCTACTACAAACACATCTTTATAACAACAACATAGGTCCTTAATCTTACTCTTATATCCGAATACACACTTGTTTTTCATTTTACATTGCAACTTACCTTTTGAGTATTACCATTCCCCTGAGGTCTCTACCAGGTCCTTCCATTTTGGCTAACCGATCAACGTTTTAAAAATAGCAAATGAGTATCCATCATTTACATCTCATTGATAAGTTTGTTATCGATTTTTCAATCCTATTGCTCATCTTTTTGTCACATGATTTTTTTCTCACTATAAAAACACTGATTTTTTTTACATTTCACTCCAACAACGGCCCTTCACTCAAAACATCAATTTCCCTAAATTTAAGTTCCGGTAGCTTCCCAACCCTTTTGGTTATCTACAAGCCCTTCAATACTACCAACGCAGCACCTCTTCTTTTATATCAATAAACTTTTGTGCTTTTTACTTGTTTACTTGATATTTCAAAATATCAGGTGAATTTTTTTGGGTATCAGGAGATCGGGAGAATTTTGCAAAAATCGGCCACATATATTCGGGAAAACTTCCGACAAATTGAGTTGAAGCCTCCATGGTCTTCAAGGGAATGCTCACGTGACATGACGTTGCTGTACGAGAAGGTAGGAGAGTAGTAGGTGCCATGAAGCCAGAACCAAAAAAGCCCCGTAAATTAACGGGCTTCTTTTTCCGCATATTTGCTCCAGTTCTTTTTTTCTAGAAAAATTTTTCGTACTCCATCTGGTCAAGGTTAAAGATGGCGCCCATGTTTTTATCTAAGGCAGAACTGGCTTGGTCACTATCTCTCATCCAAAGAAACAACCACGGTGAGTGGCTTAGTCTATTCTTATATACGAAAAATTTCAATATAAATGTGACGAAACTAATTTATAATTTCGTCCTCCGCGAGCACTGAATGTTTACGTCATAAGTAAAACTTAGTATGATTTTGCAGCGTGTTTTACACTTGCAGCGTGAGTTTACATGTATCGTTAAGTTTTGGTTTTCATTTGATTTTGACTGGTCTAATAATGCGGCGAGCTGGGTGATGACATGCTGAATACCCAGAAAATCTGTATTGCAGCTTTATACGTGCTCAACTCCATATAGAACTGAACATTTTAAACGTGTGCTTATAGATTAGTGCCGATAGAGGACCATCTGACTTTTCGTGGGAAGTCAGATTTAGAATTTAACTATCTATGTTCTTAATACAAATAAGCAAAAATGACAGTAGGAACAAGACATTGCTGTGCAAGCTTCACAACCTTCCTTACTGATACAATAATACCTACAAAATACTAAGGATCAGTGTTCTTCAATTAACTTGAACAGCCTGGATTAAGACGTGGTGACAAAAATTTCTACGATTACTGTATCTTTGCAAATATGAGCTTCTTCAATAGTGACAACTTTTGCATCTCCTATAACACAGTTTGTTTGGGGGAGGGGTTCTTTGCATAAAAACAAAAGATTTTGCATCCATTGGAGCATTGCTAATGGTCCAACAAACTGGAAATGCTTTGTTTTTATCCAAAGAACTCCCCAAAACAAACTGTGTCATGGGAGATGTGAAAGTGGTCAGTGGGGTCATTCCAGAAAACATCCACTCTTCCCCCACACAGGAAATAGAACATGGCTCCTCTCACCCTCTTCAGACATCCTAGAATTATTGAGGTAAATCCAAAGTCATTTTTACCTCCCTCCCCTGAGGACAGCACAATATCCTCCGTGGGAGTGGTCTTGATCTTTTTTGGAATGATGCAATTTTATTTTGAGGCTACTCAAGACTTTATCAATGCAGATATTTTCTGAGCCCTATAAACACAGGAATCTAATGTGCAACCTTCTGAATTCTGATACTGGTAGATGCTCTAACCACCGAGCTGCGACTCAGATGGCAGAGCAAAGGTTATGCCAGATACTGATTGAAACCTCAGTTTTTTTACTCCTAAGTTGTGGCAATTTCTCAACCTTTTTGGTTTTCTACTGTTAGTTATTTTTTGGTTCAAATCGGCCTACATGTCACTCTACTTTGATGTTATTATATGACTTAATTAATGTTACCCTTGGTCACAGAGAGTTTTTCATTTGAGAAGTAAAATCATCTGTTATAGTAAAATACTAAAGTCTGCATCAGTCACTGGTGACTGAATCTGGCACCATGGTATTAAAACTCTGGAGTCCCACATGTCTTTCAATGGGATTTTCATTAGTTAAAATGATCTAAATCAAAAATCATGATTATATACAGTACTAGTAGTTACTAGTGGCTTACATGGTAGCCTACCTGAAACATCCACCATTCAAGCCTTAATTTATTTGATTCATAAATGGCATTTAGCAGTGCATACTCTTGAAAAGGTTATTAGAATGATTTTGCTAGACTTTTGGAAAGCATTCGATTTAATAGACCACAATAAGCTTTTGAAGACATTTACCAACATTTGTGTATGGCCAGCTTTAGTGAGTTAGTTTGCATCTTACCTTTATGGTAGATCATAAATGTCATCATGTCAAGATACACAATCTGAATTGAGAAGGATGAAAGGTCGAGTACCTCAAGGAAGCAAATTAGGTCCAATTGCATTTATCATTAAAATTAACCAACTCCCACTAGTTACCATACCTAATGAACAGGATGAGTTGAGTAATGAGTCCGAGGATCAAGATACTGTAATGTTCGTTGACAATACTACACTGTCCGAAGTCATTAATGTATCTCAACATTCGTCTGGTAGCTCAATTGGCAACACACAAAGAAACGTAAAAAACATTATCCAATTTGCCAAAGATGAAGGAATGCAATTGAACATGGTAAAATGCAGGGAAATGCTAATTCACTTTCGGAAAAAACAAAACTACCCTACCACTAATTCATATTCGAGACAATCAGATGTCTCGAGTAAAATTGTATAAACTATCAGGTACAGTAGGTATATGGATAGATGATGACCTCAAATGGAATACCAATACTGAGTACATCACAAAAAAAAGCTCCAAAGCATCTTTATTATTTAAAGATCCTAAAGAACTACAGTATGGCACACCAATAAGTGACCTATTAACTTTCTACTGCACCATGATTTGGTCTGTACTCAAATATGGGGTGCAAATTTGGTTCAGAGGTCTGATACAAATGCCGAAAGAAAACATTGAAAGAATTCAAAAATGAGCCCTTAGAATAATTTATTTAAGCTTTGATGGATATGACTCTCTATTATCACAGAGTAATCTACTGAAATTAGAAGAACATAGAAATAATCTATGTGCTGCTCTAATTAAAGATTTGTTAAAACCATCCCACAGGCTCCACAGTTTACTACTGAGAAAAGTGAATGATATAAGAGAAAGAGAGACCCGGATAACTATTTCTGTAAAACTGAACGATCTAGAAACAGTCCTGTAGTTCATGCTATTGATGTGTATAATTTTAAACTTGATAGGCAAAATTTCTTAGTGTAATTATATACCAGAATACGCAAAAGTTTTAAACTTATATTGTAATTAATATAATATACTTAATACATACAAGCAAACTCAATCTATAGAGCGTAGAGAATGTGAGTGGGGAACTCACAACTTTTCTGAGTTTTCATAAAGCTTGAAGAACGAGCGTTTCGTTGTCTAACATACTTAATGTAATATACTTAATGCTTGTAAACATGTTGTAATTTAGTCTTACTACTATTGAATGTGTAATAAATACCCAAACCCCAACCCAAATATTTTTCATTAAATTTATTTCAATCCTTATCAATATAGTCAAGTACTGATTTTCTGTTTGACAATGTTTAGATGGATAAGAGGAATGTTGATCAAGGTGAAGTCTTGCTTTTAAGTGAGGTGCCATGAGGAAAAGGTAATTTATACTCATACTCTTCATCAGTATTTATTTTCTAAACTTCATGAGGCAAAGATTGATTGGTCCAAGTCTTGCATTAAAAGATTGATTAGAAAGAAAGGAAAGTTCAACAATTTCTTATTAAAAAATATTTACCATCAGTAGCTTGCCATGGATAAATGTTGAAGCAAATATTGTCAAAATCTGTTAACCTACTTTTACTTTCTTTCAGTGCTCTTGGACAGGTTACTTGAAAACTTCATTGTGACCCTTACCATAAAGTGGAGGAGAACTACAATTCAGTGAGTGCACCCATGTGGCAACGAGAAAGGTGAGTAGCTAATTTTTTATGCTTTATTATGTTTTGCCTTGAATTACCAGTTTTCACTTACACAGTATATACATATGTACCAGATGGTACAATATAGATGGTACATACTGTACATTGCAACAGGGGTCAAAATAGCTGTCTTTAATCCTGAGCATCCCTTTTATGAGTAAAATCCTCTGGCATTAGTCAGAGTAAAATACTAAAATGTACCCTTGCCCCATACAGTATATAATGGATTAAGGAGATAGTTTTTAATCCTTTTACTGGCAGGGCTCATCCCTTTTATGAGTAAAATCCTCTGGCATTGGCTGGAGTAATGCACTCCTGCCCCACAATTGATTAAGGAGAAAGTTTTTAATCCTTTTACTGGCAGGGCTCATCCCTTTTATGAGTAAAATCCTCTGGCATTAGTCAGAGTACAATACTAAAATGTACTTTTGCCCCATACAGTATGTAATGGATTAAGGAGATAGTTATTAATCCTTTTACTGGCAGGGCTTATCCCTTTGATGAGAACACGTGAAATAATTTGAAAGGAAATTACAAAGAAATTCTGTACCAGGCAAAATTAATACAACTTTGTCAGGCTATATCATGCTATAGAGAGAAAAAATGAGTTTCAAAACTCAATTGAAGGTTGAGTGTTTACTACTCTATACCGGTAGTAGAAAAGTGTTTGAAAATGTCACAGAATGTGACACTATATTCTGGTTAAAAGTATCAGTGCCCAACATAAAACACAAAGAATTTCCATAAATGAAAAATAAAGTTAAATTTAGAATAGATTAAACTTTATTTTTCATTTATGACAATTCTTTGTCTTTTATGCTGGATGCTGATATTTTTAACCAGGTTACATTTTCCACCTGGTGATTGTCTTGCCAGCGATACCATATTGATATTTTTCAAAATTTTAACATGATTAAAATGTCTGCACATGATGTTTACTTGAATGAGTTTCATTATGAGTTATGAGTTTCAGAATGATATATTTTAAGACCCAACCGGGACCAGTTCCCAAAAATACAACTGTGGGGACTCCACGAAAAAATGGAAGAAGCGTTGCCAGGATTATACAAAACGACAAATTACAAATACGTCCTCTGACCAATTACATTATTTCTACGAGTTTTCGGTTACCAGACTGCAACCTTCAACGGGTAAACATGAGATGAAAAAGTGATAATAATGAGTTAAAAATAGAAGTGATAGAATGGAGAATCTCTTGTGTATGGTTGGCAAAATGGTGGAAAATTCAAGAACAATATATTGATTCACATTCATGACTATTTCATTCATATTCAACCTAAATATTTAAATACACTAA
>JBAHVQ010000020.1:41846-54554 GCA_036872915.1 Nanipora kamurai
AATTGTGTTTACGCACCCTTGGGATCAATTAATACTGAATTATGCAAATTTCATAAATATCTGATTTCAAAGGGTTTGCAGTTTTTTTGAGACACCCTGTATAGACGTGGCCTTTGATTGTGCTTGCGTTTGCATTTGCATCACTCGTGTGAACCAGTAAGCATTCTTGGCATATTTCGATTGTTTCAGTTGTCAAGGGGTCAAGTCATTTCATGTGTCAAAATGACAAGTAAAACCATTAAATATTTTCCTTTCGCTGGATAAATTCGTCAGGCGGCAGGAGTCCCACAGGGAGTGAAAGAATCGAACGCAATAGGCATCAACACTTTGTTTACCAAGAATTTTCCTCCACTGAAAAACATCGTCTGGCTTCAGCCAGTATGACATTGCGAAGCCTCTGGCGTCCTGTTGGTGAACAGATGGTTAAGATAGAGGTTTAGATTTTCGTGCTGTCTTAAAACAAGAACAGAATTTTTGAATATGTCACTAACTTTCAATGTAGTATTATAAGGTTGATTTAACTGGAGCAAATTTCTGTGAGGTGTTAAAGGAAATAGTTTTAATATAACTCAATTGAATAACGACAACTCAGATGTCCACCCGACACATTTTCAAGTCATAATGACGGAATTTCAGAAAGTACCAAATTTACATAAGGTGAGTTACATAAATTTATAAAACTCTTAGGAATATGTTCAAAAGCTACGATGTGATCATAATTATTTACTAAAATAATATAGGCATAAAATTAATTGGATAAACCAATCGATCCATGATTCACCACAAAGTAGTTTGTTAGTGAACGACATTGAGCAACGGTTGGACCCAACGTTGGGTCATCATCAGGTCATAAAAAGTGTTCTAAAGTTAACATCTTAAATAGAGTTAAAAACTACTAGATGAATCGTAATTTACATTTTCATAGAGTAATTTACATTTTTGAGTCAATTCAATTAGGATGTTAAAATAAAAATATTTCTAACCTGACGATGACCCAACGTTTGGTCGAACCGTTGTCCAATGTCACCGTTGCATAAAATTGGTATCGAGCAATAAGATTATAAAAGTTAAAACACCAAAAAAGTATATCAAGGCTATGTTAATTAATCTAAAATTGGTGGTGTGCAACCAATCCCTCGAGATTCAAAAGACAAAGACATTTTCGCCATGTTGGATGAAATTATAATTGCAGATAAAGAAAAATGTTTGTTTAGTTCATCCAACAAGGCGGCCGTGACATAAAGTGCACACCACCTATATTCTATTTCGTTAGTCAAATCCACAACCAATAAATTTACTGCGAACTAAAGCAAGATTGAAGAAGTTCAGCACGATACAGAAGAAAAGAAAACAAAGCAAGCCGCATAATCCTGCCATTCAAGGATCAAATATTTGCGAATGAAGTGAAAAGGAAAACAAAAAACTACCTGAACTACATGTAAAGGTGGGCTGAGAAATAAATGCTGTTTAGTCAAGCCGGAAAATTTCTGAGGAGGTACGAGTCAATGAGTCTACTGAACATTCCGATCCTTAATTAACAACGTGTGTTGAAATTGCAAACTATTTCACATTTGACCAGTGCGAAGATGGTTATGTTCGATTTACCTGTCGGCATGTGCATCAAAGAATAGATAAGCAAAAATATCTGTACGAGGTAAACACATGCAGTTGCACCATGAAGAGGTACAGCCACAGAATAATGAACAAAACTTCCATGTCTTTAAGAAGGGCAAAACAAAATTTGATTATCTTGTTTATGAGATATTTTTCATTAGAAATGTAATCATCATTAATACCCAAAACGACCCATTATGTTCTAAATTGTTTATGTTCTAAGTATTTTAACTTTTTAATTCTTATTCTTCAACCCTGATTTTATGCATGTAGAATTTTAGAGCTTAACTGTGATCACATCTTAGCTGTTGAATGTACTAACTTGAGGTTTATAAATTCATTCACCAGATCTCGTGTAATTTTCCGAACTTTCTGAATATTCCTAAGTTTTGGCTTGAAAATAATGCCAGATGGACGTCGAAATGAACGGACGTCGAATTTTAAATTTCTGTTAAAGTGTTTAAAATCCAAGCTTCTCATTCGATAAGTCAAGTTATCATTTAAATGAAGCAACTACCAATTCTTAGATTATGTGAACGGTTGTCCTTTTTGCCCGACGAGTAGAACATTCTGGAAGTCATTCAGTCATATGAACGACAGAGCAATGAGGCTTGGCCAGAACGTACTAAGTTTCACCACGATTTTTCAGGTATCATGAAGTTCTTGAGGTTGACAGATGTCCTAGGTTTTTCATTCGAAGTATTTTTTAGTACGATGAGAGAAGCTTTGACTGAAATCTAATACCATCTGATTTAAAATTCGATGATAATGGTTTATGTTGAACGAAGTTTGATGTCCAGAGAATTATGGAACTATCGCATTTCTTTTAGATGTAAACCATTATAGTACAGCGGGCCCCAGCCAAGTAAAACATGAGCTGGTAAGTAAGTCTTATTTACGCCCTATCTTATCAAAATGTGTGCAATTAAAGTTACATTATTTCGTTAATGGTGATTCGAATCTCAGCTGTCTTTCCGCTGAAAGTATGCATGGATTTTAAGTATATTTTAGAAGTACTTGAGATGTCGGGTTATTGTTGTTTTTTTTTAAAAAAATACCTTTAAAATCCACTAAAATTTGGATAACATTGTTATAAATTCAATTCCTGTTTGGAAATTACATGCTTTAAATTCTCTTCTGCTCATTAATTAGTTATTTCAATTCTTATCAACAAGTTTAGTAGTAAAGTCACCAAGCAGAGTAGCGTTGCCGAAGATAAATCTTGCAGAGATTTAAAAAGACAATGAGCAAAAATGATTGTGTTTACCTTAGTACCAAACATCGTCTCCACAAGTCACAAGAAAAGGTGGAGAATGAAAATCAGAGCCTAGTTTCTTTTAAAACCATATAGGCGTGCTACAAATAGATTTATTATCACTGACGTTGCGTTGCCATCACGCGACATCTCATTGACATACAAGAAGTAATAATCCGATATTTCGGAATATTTACATTGTTGATGAATAATTACAAGCCTAAAAAAGGATGGAGTTATGAGAAAAAATAAAAACCTCGAACAACGAAAGCGAAACGGAACTGTCGTTTTCATTGAATTTCATTGACGGTTTGAATTTAGAAATTAAAAGACTTTCTTTTCTTAAGGCGGTGTTACATCAAGCAATTTTTCGTGCAGCTTGTGTCGCAACGGCTTAATTTGTTGCGATGCTGTTGCATGGGTAGTGGTGTTACACTTCGCAATGTTTCTTGCAACTTGTCTCGCAATTCTCTGACCCGGAGATGAAGACACTGGAGACGAAGCTTGAAGGCGTATTTTTATTGGCTGACCAAACAAAACGTTGCGAGACAAGTTGCAAGAGAGATGTTACACCGTGCAATGCTTCAAAAAACTGTTGCAGCGTTGCCGTAATCGTTGCGAAAAGTAGAACTTGATTCTACTTCGTGCAATGCTTGCTGCAACAAAAATGCTGCGAGACTTGATGATTGTGGGGTATGTTACACCACGCAATTTCTCGTGCAGCTTGCATCGCAACGAAATTGCGAGACAAGTTGTACGAAAAATCGCATAGTGGAACACTGCCTGTAGCAACTCAAGTTGCTAGTTGAATTGGAAGAACACATTGCAGAAAAATCGTCAAAAGAAAAGAAATAGTTTTGGTGAAGTGATGATGAATACTGCAAACATAGTCGGTCGAGATAAGGTCCAGAAACTCGGCAAATTTCAAAACACTTATAATGAGCTTCGATTTTGTTGGTAGATCCTCACCGTGCACAAATCTTTTGATTTACATTTATTAACATTAATTTAAACAGATGATACTTGCTTCATTATTCCAAAAATACGTTGTTCTCACCGTGTAGAAGTTTGCATGAACTATAATAAAAAGATAGAACCGAAACTTTTGCCGAGTTTCCGGACCAAATATAGATTGACTATGCTTTAAAGCCGGATGGGTGAGGCAGTTTCTTTCCGGGAAGCCGAAACTCCGTCGTGTTTTGAGGTCCGCGTGTGCAAACGACGGCGTGTTTTCCTAAAAAACTGGGTAGTCGCAGATTTGGATTTATGATTATTTGAAGGTTAACCTGAGGACAGCAGTAAGAAATATGTTTGAGGAGTTTGCTGCAAGTTTGTAATGAGTAAGCTCTGGTAAATGGAAGGCAAAAGACGATTCAGGATCTGTTATACTACTTAAGGAAGGTGAAAAAATTTTATCCGGAAAAGCTCTAAGACGACAGTCGAAATAGGATACCAAGCAACCGTTGTATACAAAAAAATCTTGGGTGAAATTACATTAGAATCCCAAAAGAACAAAAAAGAACTGTTTCTATCACTGTACAAGCTGGTTGCTCAGTTTCTCCATCCAGCCATGATTACTTAACTAAATACACCGTCAAAGATTTTGTTATATTTTAGTTGGAGAGCGAAACTGGGAACCTGGTGTAACGTACAGTACACACAATATTATGTGAAATGCTGAATGGCGTACAAGAGGAGAGTATTTCGAGATGAGATGAGATTTAAAATGAGCACCCAAACAGGTTAATTAAAGCTTATCCCTCCATGTATCATTCTCTTATTCCCCCTGCAATTCTTGCCTAACTTTAAGGCCTCATTCTTAGTGCAATGTTGCATAGGATGCCCGGTCCTGAGAATCGGTTTTCTAATGTTGTACTGTACCTAATCATTCAATAGCCTACAGTTATAAGATTTATTTGCAAATGTATCGCACGGCAAAAACAGACGCCACAGCAAAGAGGGACTTATTCTGGTAACACACTGATGCGTGATGATCCATTTTGTAATCGAGTAGTGCTTGGGTAGCGGTATGAATACCGAAGTCACGCAGTGCGCCTATGTAAACAGTACAAACGACCTTGCATGTGCTAGTGCTCCATAGCTGAACCCTTGCTTTTATAACTTCACTTATTTCTTCGCACCATTTGCGGCAACTTTCAGGGCAGAAACTCATATGACCTAATCTCGATCGCAGCTCTTCTTTCATCACGCACTGGATTAGAAAGTCCTGGACGTTATCGTACTTGACATCGCTATTGCGGCAAGTCACCACGGCAGGTCGACGAATGTTGAACGTCGTGGTCACTGTCTTTGCGCTTACGGCCTTTTTACATTGGTGGGTATGGCCATTGAGAGCACGTGTACAGGACAAGTCCCGAGCGACAGACGGACAACAATTCTGAGCCTGAGAACTCTTTAACACTGAATCAGCAGAGAATCTTCTGTAGACATGTCTTGCTGAAGAAGTGTTATTATTGCAATCTATTTCTTCCCACACGATGGCCTCCGTGCTTAACGATTTCGATCTGCCCTTCCCAATTTGTTTCTTGTTTTCCTTCGAGATGGAAGAGTCTGTGGTGCGTAAATTTCTTCTTGGTTTACGAAAGCTCCTCGACTGTTTCTCACTTTCAAGCCAGTCTTGCAATGATGCACGGAGGTTGATTTTTCGTACAACTTGTGGGGAGAAAATAAACTGAAAACGACTGGTTGGATGATTCGTATCACTCGCAATACTATCTGAAATCGATGTAGATTTTGTTTTTCTTTGTTCTGTTCCTCCTTCGCTCGAGCTCCTCGACGAGTTGTTTGATTTACGCCGACCAAATCGGCACAACAGGAGATCCCCATCTAGCTTTAGAGGTTCTGAAGATCGTCGTTGCCTTGGGAAAAAAACATCGTCGCTCTGGTCGAATGACGAGGAACTGCTGGTTCTTTCAGATCTGCTGGGGTTTTCAAAAGTATTTAAGAAGCCGCCAGAACTTTGGCTTCCATTTGAAGTCACACGATTTCTTGTGAGGCTTACATTACCCCTTTCGTTGCCTACATTTTTGACGTTCTCTGATTTCACACACGAGGCAAAGAAGGTAACTTGTGTTTTCCTCCAACGAGGGCCAAAATATTTGTAGGCATAGCACTGGTCGTTTTGATGGTCCATTGGTCGATCTTAATGCCTGGGTACCATACCTCGAGACGATACTGTGTACCGCTCAACCACCACGACTGTAGAAGCTAATACCATCGGCAAATACATTTATGGGATTTACATAACCATATGAGACCATACGAAGAACCGTTTAATCTGATTATCCAGAATGCCGTTAAGTCTTAATATCAACTTTAAGCAAAATGTGTATAGCTGGCGTTAAGTTCAAACCCAAAATTTGACGTTTATTGCTAATAATTAGTGCGGTTTTACACGCCTGTGCAGGTACTGAATCTCTAGCAGGCGTTTAAAATCAGTGGAAATCTTTTGGCTGCTTTTATAACATAGTTCGCAAATACCATTGGTTTTAAAATCTCGTTGACAACCTTTAAAAATTTGCGTCAACTCGTTAATTACTTGAAATGTCGTGAGTCACTCAACAGGAACAGCAAGCCGCCTCTAAATTAATTCGTGAAAGCAATTAGGTCTGTTTTGCAATTCCGCGTCAGCTTGAATTCTTAACCATACGCGTGAATTTAAACCAGCGCTTTGAAGAACTATTTGGCGCTAGATAATCTTATCTATTGGATTGATGATTTGAAGGCTGAGATTTTTTTGAATTCGGTAAACTTTTCTTTGCAGTACCTCGTTGTTGATAATCTACAGTGAGTGATTGGAGCCTGCTTTTGTAGAATTAACGAATTGTTTTTCCAAACGCTTAATCGTTTTTCACTCTTTTTAAGGTCATCAGTTTGTACTATTATCACCTGCCCATTATTAAACTTATAGTTCTGTGTTCAGTTAGGATTGACACACTCTTTGCTAATAATTATGTTGTTTTGGTAAATCGATCGCCATAGAATATTCCAATACCGAGCCAGGCGTTGACAAGTAACTTTTGGTTCCATTGAGCGAGCATACGTTGTTAAATGTTTCTTTTTGACCGGTCGATTTACACTCTCCTGCGCAGAGGCTTCCTGGATTTTCAGAAGTACAGCTCAAAAGTACAGCTTAAAAGTACTGCGGAGATGTGTGGGGAGAAAGGGAACATGGAAATTAGACGCACAAGGGCTCCTCCTGGCCTTACCTGTTCCTGCCCATCAGACTCCGAGAAATCTCTGCGGAGGAGAGTGGGTCGGTTACTCATCCTGAGCTACCCGAGAGCTCTTAAGGTTGTGTTCAGAGTCTTGGGTTAGGATTAGAGTCCGTGTTAGGGATATGGGGTTATATTAGGGTTAGTTATAAGCTTTACTTTTGTCGATCAACAAAGTTTAGATGTCTTCTTTCCAAGGTATGGCTCACCGGAAATCATTTAACCCTTGGGATAAGTGAACGAAGTCATTATTTCTGTGACACCAGCAATTTGATCAAACTGTAATATTAAGAAGTAGATAGTTACGTCTTTTTAAAGCAAGATGAAAGATAAAGACGCTTGGGACATTCGAATTTAAGGGAAATGCAGACGGTGCGAAATTACATCGAATGTTATTTACATCTCAGGGTGATTCCTCACAGGACGATAAGTAATGACTACCAGTTAATCTGTTGTTTCGTTTTGTACACTATTATTAACTAATCAAGTTCATATTTGCCAGTATTAAATCTTTTTGAATCTTCAAAAGTCTGTCACAGAAAGTTTTACTTTCTTTGGCAGTATGCCTGGAAATTTTTACAGAAAATTCTCACTAATCCAAGACTAAAGTAATCGCCTTTTGAACAACTGGGCTTTAGTCAGTCTAAACGTTATTTGAACATTATTTGACCAGGACAAAAGAGAAAGGGAACTTGAGGATACTCTTTCTCCCAATGCTTACACGTCTCTCTTTGATGAAGAAGACTTGATCAAAGGCTGAACAAATTTATACTGCATCTGTTCTCTCGGTTACTCGGGGCACATTCCTTTCATTCCACAATTCGAACAAAAGATTGCAAAGAATTTCGAGTACCGAAAGCAAATAATGAGTAGCTTAAAACTGGTTGACCGATTTATGTTATGTTCAAACAGAACCATATTCTTGCTAGAGTAGGACATCACGTCATATTACTTTAGAAATTTCTACTGAAGTAAGAATGTTCAAATCGAATAAAATCGATATTCATATTACACATTTCGAGTGCGTTAAAAGTCAATCGAGTCATTTTGAGACGTTGCCTGTCGATGAACATGTTAAATAACTAAAAACTTTTAACTGCTGCGTAATATTTTGGCTACTCTATATTCTCTGATATCCTCAGAAGTATAACACGACTCACTCTATTCTAGGTAAGAAATAATCCGAGCAGAACACAGTCGCCAGTGTTTCTTTCGTGTATTCTTATCCCAATCGTGTAGAAAGAACGCGTCCTTAGTGATGCGAGAAACGACATAGGAAAATAGCCTTTTCAGAATTTAGTTTAATATTTTAAAACTCTTGAAAGCATTAACTGAGCTCGGATTTTTCGTACTTTGTTAGTACGTTATGTTACCTTCATACTGGCGTACTCGTGTCCATTGATGCTGTATAACTGAAGGCCATGAAAGTACAATAGAAATTTCTGAGGCTTTCTATTGGTGAAACTGTGAGTTCCCAACACTGAAATTCGAAAATGAAGAATCACTCTGCAGATGTCCTACAAAGCTTGATTTTGAAAACACGGGACTTTCAAGAGTGTTTTTGTTTAATGAATATGTGTAGCGTCTAAGCATACTATGTCCATGTATGTCACCAGATACTTGAAATCTTCTTCAAGTTCGATGCTGTTGCATCTCATCGGGCAACAAGATGGAACTGTATTGGCTAATTGATCTTCGTAAATTTTGTTCGGTTTGGGTTGATATAAAGCCCGAAAGTTCGACTATTATTATTCGATAGATTCAGTATAGCTTCTGGAATACTGACCAATCGGTCCTTGAAGGAATTTGTTGGGAGCTATGCCACGTCATCAGCGAAAAATGCGACGCATAATTTAAATATTTCACAATCCAACTACCACCGCGGCCCGCTACACTTTATGTTTCTTTCATTCGGGCTAAACTGGTTTCCTGTTGACCGTCCATTAGTTAATGTGAAAACAGACAACAGCTAGACATCATTCAGTGGATGCGGTTCCGATTGATCCCTAGATATCGCAACTATATCAAGGAATTAAATTGCATAACGCAAATGCGTGTTCATTGACATTGCGCCAAAAAAGGAGTCTTCTCGATGTCACCATGGGATCACCAAGATGCCGAGACAAATTTTTTTATGCTTTCGTAGCTGGAAAATGAACAAAATTACAAAGCCAGATAAAGACGATGTTTTGTAATCATTACGAGTAATGAAGCCTGAACAATGTAAGAACTTTAGTCTTTTGTTATTGTTGATAATATTAATCGGGAAAATATGTTGCCTTTTGTTTTTACGGTGCTAATCATCGAGAAACTTAGCCAAACTGTGACGCTAGAAATGAAATCAATCAACAATTTCTATGTAATTTTTTGCTTTAGACGACAACTGATGTGTCTTGATAAAGCGTTGAAAGTGTACACTCCACAACTTTAACTTGTAACCGAACCAGCTTACAATTAGTGAACATGTACCAGTCATATTTTTTGCTTTTGAAGCTTTCTCAGCAGACCTCTATGATTGATCTTCCACCAGGAAAATAAATCTTGAACCTGGATAGAAGAGTACTAAAGGGAGTTGTACAATGGCAGCCGATATCTACGAAATTTTGGTTGCGTGTTAAGGGGCAAACTAAGGCAAACTAACCAGTTCAGTCGAGTTCAAGTGAGTGGTGGTAGACGATCATTCTATTTAAATATGCCAGAGTGTCAGGGTACTTGTTTAATACTGCCCTGTTTGGTAAGGATCAGTTCTTCGTTGTCTTTGACAGTACTGTGCAGAAAGATGGAATTCACTAACAAAATTAGAAAGGCCTCGTGAGTATGGAAAAGCTATCTGGAGAGTATATTGGAGTGTTATTTATTTATTGATAAACGGCTGTTGCGTGGAACAAATGCGTTATAAATAAAATCTCAAAGGTATGAATTTTTCCACTGGCATTGAGGTATTGCCATGGATGTCTGCTATTTTCCATGTTGCTGGAAACTCTTTGATTTCGGAGATTGATTTTTAATTATTCCGATGTTCTTCCACTTGTTTCCGATCAAATACTTTAGTATGTTAATATTTATAACATATACCAATCTAATCATTCACCTCGATCTGTGTAATAGTTTAACAGCAACATAGTTAAAATTCAAGTGAGTGTCCAATATACACCAATCTCCTGCGTGAACAAGATTTTCCTCCTGGGGTCAAAAACTAAACCCCTCGTGTTGTTTAGTTACCCCTGGAAAACCACAGAGATCATAAATAAGACCAGAGGAGGAATTGGCCCCCAAATTTAACCGCCACTTGAGCGCTGCCATGTTTGACCATACTCATTTGGTATAGCCCAGACCGTTTCTTGCTATTTAAGGTTCTCGACGTTGGGGAATCAAGAATTAAATGTTAATTATCCCAGATTTTAAACATAAAACTTTCCACCACAAACCGTTGTAAAACTGACTTATAATTATGCGCACTTGCCCTTTGTCTCGCGCTTTGTGTAACCAGGTGAGTTTTGTTTTCGAACTACTATTAACAACACTGAACCGACAAATAACAGTTCTATTTTTCATAAAGTCAGACTGTGTATTGAGAATTAAAAGGCTTATTCTAGGGAATGAGATCAATCAGTCGAAAATATAAGACAATAGACTTTTCGCCTTGATTTGCCAACCCGGATCAAAACTGAGTGTAATTACAGGTCTAACTGTACAAAAGGAAAGTGCCTCGTGAACTCTGCACCGTAACTTGAAGTAAGACGAAGTGCAAATATATATTTTCGACCCCTCACGCAGTCAAATTAATTAGAATCACTCCCTAACACAAACAATAACTCTAACCTTAACCCAAACCGGAACCTGGAGGATAAGGTCCCCATCCAAGACACTGCTATCCAGGGGATTTCAACAACTAAAATTTTCTCCTGGGGTCAAAAACTAAAGCTCCCGTGTTATTTAGTAATTCCTGGAAACCCCGTATAAATTGTTCTGAGAGGACTAAACACTAACGACTGAACCGGCGTGGGGGCCTGGGGAAACGACCAAAAGGTCTCCATGTCGGCCATTTTTGGCTTCACTCTTTAATTAGGTAATTGACTGGAGTCAGTAACTTACCTCTACAGAACTTGACTGCGGGTCTCTGATACTTTTGTATTGTGGAAAGTATCCTCAATTGACCGGTGCCATCTTGGTAAGTCAGTCTCGCTTTTCTCTCGAGTTTGGTCGCATTTCCGATTTCCATCTCATGAAACACTTTGCATGCGATTGGTTGAGGAAGGCTTATGACCTACCGAGATGGCGGACTTTTGAGGCCATTTTCCAGAAGTCCATCCGCAGTCCAGTTATATCGAGGTCAGTTGAGTCAACCTTCCAGTCTATATAGAGTTCACTGGTAACCCCAGGGACCCCCGTGTAAATAGTTCAGAGGAGACTAAACACTAACGACTAAACTGGCCGGGGGGAAAAGACCAAAAGGCCTCCATGTCGACCATTTTTGGCTTCAGCTGACTGGAGTCAGCCTTCCAATCTATATAGAGTTCAGTGGATTGATCATGGCAACCGCTTGGGCGAACCTGTCCTTAGCTCACCATCTGAATCTTCATCTGAGACTACGGGCTTGACGAACGTTCACTGCTAATCTAATATACCCCAAATTATAGAAGTGTTTACAAGTATACAATTTATATTGTTGCATTAGGAACCCTTGGTACTGTTGACTTAGAACTTTATCATACAGACACAGTATTAAATACTTGTCCTAACTTTAGTTGTGCCCTTCTAAACTATGACTTAATGTATCAATTGAACTACACTAATCACCAATGTTCATTCAGTAAAAGCCATGATTGTGTCGTTAAATACCAAAGAAAAATTCACTCAAAGATGTGGGCATATTTTAAGTGTTAGATCTCGGATGAAAAAATTTTAATTCAGGGTGTATCAATATCTTAAAGGTTTTTAATGTGCCTATGAAACGAAAATTATGTTGTTCTTATTTGAAAGAGCATTCGAAATCATTCAGGAAATGTTTTTGTAGTTTCTCCGCATCTGCCCTCGTTTTTCAGATATTTCAGTTTGTTTGACGTGCAAATAAAATAATCGGTGACGTCATAAGGTTGATAAAGCATTTGGGCGAATTGGTAAATACGTTATAACTCATCCACTATCCAAGAAAATCAATCGAAACTTCATCAAGTGGTAGAATTCAAAATGTGCTACACGAAAAGACTAGAAAGAAGAATTATAGTTTATAGACTTGAGGGATATGGGAACGAATATGTCGCTATGCGAATAATGTTATAACGAGGATGCGTTCATCATTTTGAATTCTACCACTTGATGAAGTTTCAATTGATTTCCTTAAAACTTTCCCGGCGGTCTCAGACTTTTATTATTTTACTTTGGCTAACGCCAGTCGATTTTACTCGTCAACCGGAGAGGTACTGCCAGGAATGAGGTAATAATTAAAAAACTAACTCTTAGTTTCCCGGCGGCCTCAGACTTATTATTTTACTTTGGCTAACGCCAGACGATTTTACTCGTCAACCGGAGAGGTACTGCCAGGAATGAGGTAATAATTAAAAAACTAACTCTTAGTTTCCCGGCGGCCTCAGACTTATTATT
>JBAHVQ010000020.1:71817-82681 GCA_036872915.1 Nanipora kamurai
GAAATTGATTTATAAATTACCGAATTTTGGGGGTGACATTCCGGATTTTTACATTTTTATCTATATTTTTGAATGACTTCGTTATCATGTCCGTTTATTGTAATATTCGTATACTGGAGGTAAATGTGTACAATTCAAAACAAAAATTACCGAAAACGGTCTGTCAATTAAAAGTTACGTAACATGTGTCTACAAAGAAATTATTAACTACTTTTGACTGCCACTGTACATGAGATAAACACGCAAATGAGAGAGTTTAACTGAATTGAGCAAGGATGTACTCTCCATTTGTGTTGCGGGCACAAGAACAGCATTTTTTAACGTTCTACAGAAAAAATAAAGAATATAGAATAGAAAATAAAAAATAGTAGAAATGGAGGTATATTAATTAGACATATTTCATGTTTCTTTTAGGTTTCTCGAGTTATACGTCTATTTACTTGAAGGACGGTTACGATGGTGTCTGGTGCAACTGCTAAGCACCTATTTTGTGGAATTGTGCACCCTTCAATGTTAATTAAATGTTCTCTGCACACAGGACATTTTATTTTTAATATTTTTAATATGTAGAACAGATCTATGACTATGACAGTAACACAATAACTGTGAAGGATTTAAGAGGAAAGAATACTTACTGGTATGCCCTATCCCACTCAAAATGGAAACGTCCTGGGCACGAGTACTGTTTGCGTCAAGGTAGAATGGTTTTATTTTGATTATTTAATATCTAATCGTGGTTTGCTTTACACAACAACATTTTGGTTTTAATAATTAGTTTGAAATATTTTTTTCAGCTTTTTTGAAATCCAGCTTCAGGACAGATAAGAGAAAGATTACTTTCTGATTTTCTTAAAAAGCAATTTGGTGACAACGTACTCCAAAAACCGTTGAGTACCATACATGTTACATTGTGCTGATTAATTATATACTCATGAAAGGTAGCCCGGGTAGATTCATGAAAAGACAATTTCACGATAAACATTAACTTGGGGCCTGAATCTCTTGTGCACTTACAATGGATTAAACGAGCCTACCGTTCCCAACTGACTGGGAACTAGTCAACTCAGTTTTTTGATTGGGCTTTCACAGTAAAGGTTAATGACAAAAATTCTGCTCGTGTTGCCCTGGGTATGATTCTAAAATAGTATAGAAACCTGTGGTGCATTGAAGGGTTGTTGGTGGGACGAACTCATAATGCGTAGTCAAAACCAAAACAAATAAAATTAAAAAGAAAAAGGAAAAGAAAAAAAGGAACTTGCTCCTAGTTCTTTCGTTACGACCAGAATGTTTGGTGCTATCCATGGTCAATTCGTCACAAATACGTGTAACGTAGGTGTAGAATGGTTTTAGTAAGTTTCAGAGCGCCATGAATGTGAAATAGTATGTGAACAGTTGGGTCTTTCGTGCTCATATTAAAAACGACGATCCGCAGAACGAGGTGAAAGATATTCTCCATAAACTGTCCCAGCTGTTTGACAAGGTAAACTGGCACTGTCACAAACCAGTGTCGTGGTCACATAAGATGCATTGAAGTCTCCTATCAGTACGTAGTTGCTAACGTATTCTTGCGGAGGTTTCCAAAGTTCTCTAGAGCAATGAAGAAATTCCCCTCGACCGCGGGGTTTTACAACACTCGTCGTATTGAAACAGCTCGTAGTTAGGAGCTGGGACAACGAAGAGGGCCTTCGCTCGAAACGTCAGCTACTCGTTAATGTGTTATGGCAGTCAACAACCATTTAATGCTGAACACAAATTTGGTTCATTTGGGAGCTTGGTAAATACCAGACGACTAGTGAACGTTCGTCAAGCTCGTTATCTCAGAAAAACGATTTTTGAGCCCTAGACGGGAATCGAACCCGCGACCTACCTAAGTATTTCAATCACTGTCATATCGTAACTTCCGCTTAGGCAGTGCATATGACGAACCTGCACCCTAGCTCACTACCTGAGTTGTCGTAGCTCTATGGTTAGAACGTCTCACCGGCCATCAGAAGGTTGCGATTCCCGTCTAGGGCTCAGAAATCGTTTTTCTGAGATAACGACCTTCAACCATTTCTAATTAAGTTTTAGCTTGGAGGAGAGAAGGCAAAAACAAGGAAATACTTTTCGAAGTTGTACACTACATACTTTATAGCTATGTTAAGGCACATAATTAAAGGCAGAAAGGTAGACTTTCACAGAAATTTTTGACTAATCTCACGGATCGGTTACGAGCTTAGTGGAAGCTAAGTTTCTTAATAACCAGTGTCGTAAAGAAACAAAATGACTTTTTTTTACGGTTGAGCAATACCAAGGAATAGAAAAAACCAAACTTTTTACTCTCTGATTACCGCTCTTTATCTGATAATGATAACTTATATAACCAAGGTCATTTTTACCGTTCTCCTTTGGTAAAAGTGCTCATTGGGAGTTTCAAAAATTGAAAAAAAAAAAGCGAAAAACGAATATTTCTATAGTTGTTGGAGCACAGAAAAAATACTTTCCACTTCCTTTGTAAAATGACCTGGAAAACTAGCAGAATTTGCCTTTCTCTTTCGCCAAGACTGCGTAAACATACCTTGCTGTTCAGGACGGTGTATTTCTTAACGCGAAGTTTCCAAATTATCATCAAGTTATAGAAATATGACTTTCAAACAACCACGTGGACGTTGTCGAATTGTAATTTCATAAAAGATTATGGCTTGCAGAGGGATAACATTGCAGAAAAATCACTGGTTTTGTCCACTGACGACCTCTGTATGACTGGACTGCGGATGAACCTCTGGAAAATGTCCTTAAAAATCCGCCATCTTTGTAGGTCATGAGCCCTCCTCAACCAATCACATGTCAGATGTGCTTAGTGAGATGGAAAAGGGGCATGTGACCAAACTTGAGGGAAAAGCGAGTTTAGTGAGTTAGTATGTTCTTACATTTTGCACATTTTTCAAGTTGGAATGTTTACATTCGTTGGTAAACCGAAAGTTTGACTAAGTTTGAACATCTTTTATAATTTTCTCATCGGAAGATAATTCTGAATGTTTTTTATGTAGTATTACTAGTCGGAACTCGTCGGATGACTCACCAAGATGGCGCCGATCAACTAAGGACACTTGGCAATACAAAGGTATCAGGGATCCGCAGTTCAGTTATTAAGAGGTCAGTGGTTTTGCCCAATGGACCTTATTCACGATGCTACGTTCCCAGTGCAATCTAGGTAGTTCCAGTCTCCACAGCGAGCGAATTTGTGTTACACGGCCAAATCTCAAATTAAGCGCCAAACTGGCCGTTTGGCCACTGGCAAAGAGTCGCACTCGGCAATGTGAATAAGGTCTATTATTTGGCATTGTGCAAAGGAAAAATGGCCGTCGAGTATTGTGTATGCTAAAATTGACACAGACAATTTTCATACTAACTCACACCTCATCGGTGTAGTGTTAACGGACCTAAATAAGTCCTATGTAATGTGGATGTAATGCTATAGGACAGTACGTATGACAGTTCATAAAATTAAAAAATGATGCTTCTGTATTCTCTCTATCATTCCAATGTAATAGCCCTGAAAGGTCTTTTTTTCCCTCAAGAACCAGTTTCGATCTTCTGTATGAACTGTTGGACCCATCCTCTCTTAATCACAACAGTCCTAAGTTCTTCATTCTGGCGGGGCGAGGAAAGACTATTCAGCTTCTCATTTTCGTCGCTTATTGTTATATCCCTATCACGATCAACCTCCTTTTTCTTTCCTTTTTGAAGCCTTTCAATGCGATCCTTAATACGTTGACTAGCACGTAATTCTTCACTGGAACTTTCGCTAAGTTTATTATTCGTATCACATTTACTCTCGTGTACAGTACTAAGTTCTGGCTCCCCAGCCCAATCCTTTATCCGCAACTTAGACTGCAACTGTTTTCCAAGGTCTTCCTCATTGACCTGACCACCAGCCTCAACAGGTGTTGAGTTGGTCAAAGCCGTTTCTTCAATACGATCCTTTAATCTTTTAACATTATAGGTTCCTTCGTTCAGAGCTCTCTGAAGATCAGCACTCAACTCGGTAGCGGCCTGCTTTTCGTCTATAGTAGATCGCTGTAGTTCATAAATACGGTCCTTAATATTTTGTAGTGAAGTCAACTCCGCCGCAACAACTCTCTTTTCCTCTGGCGTTGTCCAAGCTTTTGGTAAATTACGTTCTCTTAGCTTCAATTCTTCAATCCGTTTCTTTATGTCGTTAATATTTCGTATTGAATCGGTACGTTTACATTTTCTTTTACTGTCAACGGATTTAAATTCACTAAAATACTTTGATAGCTGTTCGACTTTCGAGGTAGCGTCCAAATTTATACCGTCCTCTTGGCCACTCTCTTTACGTCCATTTGTGGTCGGTCGCTCATCCGGTGGAAGCTTCTCGATGCACAAGTAATTGATGCTCTGAGACACTTCAGAGACGTTAGCATCAACCCTTACGACACTTCTCTCTCTCTTCACCCTAGCGCTTCGTCTTTTTAGAGCTACTTCAACTTTGGTTACATTCTTTGAAGCGTCTGAATGTGATCTTGAGGTAGTATCCTCCGCACGCTTGTGATGCTTGGCGCTGCTCAACTGCTTCTCGTCTGCATCATCACTTTTCTGTTCCTTTATCGCCGTCCGATAATCGCCTATATCCAAGGAAGCATGAGAACAGAGTACTCGCCTGCGATGAGCTTTCCTCGGTTCTCTAACATCCGAATTATGTTTTGTATTTTTTTTGTTTTCATGCGACATTCTTCGTTTCCTTCGCCTTCGAATTGACCGCCCGTCTCTTACCAGAGAAGACCTCTCGTGGTTGCTGATTTCCGGGTCTTCCTTGATAGTTTCCCAAATGCTATCCTTGATGACAATTTTCTTTTTGGGTGTAACACAAAATGAGAATGGATGAGAATCAATCCTGCGGCGCATCGGTGAACTTTCCGCGCTTTTTGAACGCACTATAGGGAAATGTTTTCGATCAACATGACTACAACTTCGCGACGTGATGCGAGCAGTAAAATCAGGACCAACGCCATTCATACTTTCATTGAAGGCACTCTTACTCACGAGATTTTCCTCGCTGAAAGCGCGTTTTAAGCTGAATACTTTTTGGTACGTTCCATTCAAATCCGTCGTGGAGAAATGAGGATCTTCACCTCGTTCGTCACCAGAATCCGACAAAGTGTCCGCATAGCTACTTCGCTCACTGAGCAATGTGCTATTTTTGTCCTCGTTACTCTGAAAATCATTGGTAGATGTGTCTTCTTCCTCTTCATTTGATGGACTAGCGCTATAGCTGTCACTAGGGATTTGTAGGTAATTCCAGACATCTCCGATCTCTTTATCACTTACATTCAAAGTACCATTATCATTGGCCTTCGATTCCACCAGATTTCCTGTCTCTTGTTTTCCTAATCGGCGATCATCCATGTTGTTGTATCTGTTTTGTTGTTCGTGAAATACACCACCATCATCGCCGGCATCATCACGACCACTCAAGTCGTCAGTCAATTCCTCAGTGCTACTTGTGGGTGTTTTCTCAGGGCTAAAATTTGCAGATATATCTGAAAACGCGGCACTTACGCGCTTCATGGTCAATTTTACGGTCGTGTCACTAGCTATTTTGTTGATTGCATCATCCGAAAAGTTATTTATGTCTGAATTTCGGCGTGAATTTCTTTCAATGGCAGCCAGCTGCTCATCAAATGATCCTGGACGTCTTGTCCGAATCACTGTCGCGTTGTCCCGCAAATTAATCAAACCGTATTTGTTCTGCAGCTCCTTGCTCGTAGAAGGATTTACGAGAAACTCTTTTTCCTCAAACTTTTCATACGGGTCCGACATGCTGCGGGTGCGGAAATTTCTTGTCGTTCCATCATCGTCACTTGCAAGGTTGCCGACCGGCAGCGATTTACACCTCTTCCGATTTTCTTTAACCAGTCGTCTCTTTTTGATCGGTAAACCTTCCCATGTTCTTTCACCCATGTTGACCTGACCAGGTGAATGACTATCTTCCCTTGACACAGATACCATCGTTGTACCATCACGAAGCAAAGATTGGATTGAAACGACACTATCGTCATCGTCGATTTGCTGGTAAACAGTAAACAGAAAATTCGTTATGCTTGCAATGTTAAAATCAAGAACATTGCATTGCTGTGGCGGCCACTAAACGCTAGATAGACTGAAAAGCTGAATCCAGTCAATGAACAGATAAAAAAGTGAAGCCAAAAACGTCCCACGTGGAGGCCTTTGGGTCGTTTCTCCCAGGTGCCCAGGCGGGCTTGGACATTAGGACTTAACCTTCTCAAATTAGTTTACCGTGGGTGTTTTCTGGGTTACGGGACAATGCGGAGGACTCAGTTTTCGAGCCCGGAAGAAAAATTTGGTCATCGAAACCCCCAGTAAGGGTGTGTCTTCGATGGTGACCAACCCCTGGATGTGTTGATGTATCTTTGGTATCAGGGGCCGGTAGTTCAAGGGTTCGGGTTCAGTTGGGGTTACGGTTTGTTTTAGCGATTGGTTCTAATTAATGTGACTGAGGGAAACGACCAAAAAGGCCTCTTGTCCACCATTTTTGGCTTCGCTTTTTGAGGGGCAGTCAACATTGATGTCAGTATAACTGGATTGTGCATCCCCTAAGACCACCAGTCAAAATTTTGAAGCACATGGCCCGCCATCTTACTACTCCAAGTCGAGGCTGTTTGCGAGTCTAAGACTTGTTCCCAATCTTATATCTCATACAAAACAAACAATGACGTCGCTTAGTCAAACTTAGTCAGAAGTACAAGAACATCCCGAAGGTGTTGGAAATGCCGAAAAAGCATCAAAAAAAGCATAAAAAAAAGTATCGGCGGACCGGATTCCCGAAGGCGTGAGTCCAAATTCCGCTCGAGTCAACGTTTTCAGTTGACTTCAGCAGTGTAGATTAAATGTGAATTTATCGATGGTAATTTACTGTCAGCTTTTCTAAAGTTGTGAAGAATACAGTTCAAGACTTTTTCAAGCTAAAAGGTAGAAATACAGATTTACACTGCAACTTTTTGACTGATTTCACGGTCGTTCACAGGTTTTGTGTTTGGTTCATTTCTCGAGAACAGCACCGTCAAAAATAAAAACAACAAAATAACATGTTTTTCCTGGTTAGCAATACCAAAGAATACAAAAACTAAATTTCTAAAACATTGTTTCCGTCGTTTGTCCGATTTATAGTGATATCAAAAGTCCGCCTTATCCGTGCTCGCTTGGACTGTTTTTGAGCTGGCCACTCTTTACAAAATTTCGTGACGGCCATCTTGGTACTCGAAAAATGTCCTTTTCGGTGGCTTTACTTTTTTCAATTTTCCTCAGCCTTTCTCATATTTTTTTCGTGGACCAGAGCCTTTTTATGGATTTTAAAATACTACAATGGTTGATATGTTACGGACACTGATAAATTTTTGTAGGGTTACATTTTATTTTGTGAGAACAATACAAATCACTCTGCCTGCGGTCTTGTGGTTTCTCTCATGTTAGCCTTGGTAAAACACAAACACTCGTTTATAAAATATTACTTCAAACAGCAAAAATAAATAGAAGTATGGATATATTAGTAAAGCAATAATATTATGAACAATTAAAAAAAATTAGGATCGGAACAGCAACTCAAATTAGCTATATATAAAATTTTAAAAAATGTTAATAATTAATAATTTTTTTTTATACTAAGTTTTTATATTAATAGTTATATATAAAATTAGAATATTACAGCAACTAGAAATATTAACTAAAAGGCATAATGGTTTAATGTAGGGAATCATATATTTCGCATTGTATTTTCTTACTATCTGGTAACATCTTCGGTTAACCACACATTCTGTAATGATAGTCAAATACAGTTTCTTTTACATACCTGGCCTTCAATGCCGCTGTCGCCTTCCCGAATACTTGGATTTGCTGGAAGACCACGTCTCCTTATATCCTTAAAGAAACCCCTCTAAATTATTATTATTATTATTATTATTATTACTATTATTGTTATTATTATTATTATTGTTATTATTATTATTATTATTACTTATTTACAAGTACGGTTGTCCTTCAGGCTATAAAAAAGCTCCGTTTGAATGTCGGAGAGTCGAGGCAGAACTGGTACGTGAATTTGATACAACCACTAGTGGTTGTATCACATTTACATACACTGATTAAACATTAGTTTCTTTCGAATTTTCCTCATGAATTATTAACGAGTTTCACAAATACATTTAAATATATACACAACGAGTCTATTTACAAATAATATAATATTATTTATCGTTCCGTACATCTGCCTCTGAGCTCCCACCTTTCATGTAATATATTACGTGAATAGTGAACCACAATATTATAATATTATTGATTAAATAAATGTTGTAGTTCAATAGCGAGAACAGTCAAACCATCGAAATAACTTCTAAAACGAAAGATTACCATCTTCACCAGATTCGAAAGAAAGATCCAGAGTCCAAATGAGATTGATAAATGAAATACAGGTGGGTAAATCATGCACATTGTAAAACAGCTTAACTCCGTGTTTTTCAAAACAAAAATATATCGACATGGTAGATTAGAGTTGTCAACTGTTCTCTCAGAAGCTGATCTGAGTTGTTTACCTTGCTTTGTAAATCTTCACTGGGGCTTAGTGCCTCGCTGTCAACGTAAGGTTCATTATTATTGTCGTCAGAAGACCAGCTAACTCGCTTTGGTGTTTTTTCTTGGTCTTTGCTAAATTTCCGTTTTTTAAACACCCGAAGTTTCCGCCTCAGCGGACTTTTGGTTGTATCGGAGGCTCGCTAAAAAATAAAACAAAATTGTTCAATAAAAACAGCTGTTATTGAGCGTAAAAGGCCTTTCATATCCTTTCATAATAACTCCAACAACCCCATCGCAGACGTCTTGGTAGCAAAATACTTAACTCGGTCTAATATCAAAGATGCAGGTCACCTGAATCAGAGCTAGGCTTACGTTGAGTAGACGAACACAGAATGCGTGCGGATGTCTTTTTCAACAAAGCTATTCAACCAATAATTACAAATGTCACTTGACACCAAACGGACGACTAGTGGACGTTCGTCAACCTCGATCTCTCAGAAAAACGATTTCTGAGCCCTAGACAGGAATCGAACCCGCAACCTTCTTATGACCGGTGGGACGCTCTAACCATTGAGCTACCGCGACTCAGATGGTGAGCTAAGGTGCAGGTTCGTTATACGTACTGCCTAAGCGGAAGTCACAATATGATAATAATGATGGAAATATACTTAATGTTGAACACGAACTTAGTTCATGTGGGAGCTTGGTAAATCTCAGACGACTAGTGGACGTTTGTCAGTTCGTTAGCTCACCATCTGAGTCATGGTAGCTCAATGGCTACAGCGTCTCACCGGTCATCAGAAGGTTGCGGGTTCGATTCCCGTCTGGGGCTCAGAAATCGTTTTTTTTTGAGAGAACGAGCTTGACGAACGTCCACTAGTCATCTGAGATTTACCAAGTTCCCACATGAACTAAGTTCGTGTTCAGGTTTAAGTATTTACACCAAACGGTTAAGTATACGATGTTGGAAAATGCTAATTTATGTTAATTTAAACCTAGTTATAGTTGAATTATTGCAATCCTTGTCTGTCGTAATAAAGCTACCGCTTAATACTCGACAAAAATTCAAACGACGTATTACCCATTTTTCTTCGAAAGCTTCTTCGGGGTCTTTGCTTTTTTGACGTTCACTTTCGACACTTTTGTTTAACTTGTTAGATTGTCCACTGTTATCTACCAGAATGTAAAGAAAAGCGTCAATAGTTTTCTTCAAGTTTCAAAATTTCCACATCAAGTAGCTAAATAGCCTGATTCTACCTAGCTATTGCAAACTTCAAGTGGTCTATGACATTATCAGGTCCCTCCTGACGTACGGGGAATTTTTATTTATAAAATAACATTGGAAAATGTAAGCTCTGATTGGTTGAAAGTTACGTTTCGGTAACTAAACACAATATGAGAAAGTTCGTATTTGGGCGGTGTGATTGGGGAGATCCTACATTTTAACAACCTGAATGAAGGAAAGGTCGTTTTTTGAGGGTTATTATAACTACGACAGTATAAAAGAACGATAAGAGAAATCATCGTTATCCCAGTGAGTTGCATGGTGACGACGGAAAGGGAAAGACATCAGTTTCTTCCCTGTTAATATCAAGATTAAGCGCTCGTTTGACGAAAGATCGATCTCATGCTGCGATCCCAGCTGATGAGAAAGTATATTAACCAGTATAACTTTACACAAGAAATTTACATCACGAGTACCAAGCCAATTCTAGAAAGCTCATGTATTTATTATTTCCTTGACAATCCTCGCCGACCCTGGCAAAACGTTTTCTGTAGCAGCAACAGTAATTCCAGTCCAGCATTTTCAATTTATTTCTGCAACTTCGTCCTCACAGGTTCAGAGCACCAATAGGTATTAGTTGACCGTAACGAAAAATATAGCCACAATCATTTGGCGAAGTAAACGTTGTTTCTTGATGAAATATGGGTAGACTGGGTTGAACAAGGATTAAATTTGGTAAGAAAAAGTTCTTTCCTGCTTAACTCATACTTATCTCCCTTACATGTTTGGCATTTACATGTTACTAGAGATAAGTTATGTTTTTAAAGCATCATGGTTAAATATACATGCACCATAACTAATATTTAGGTATATTTTGAACTCGGGTGAAATTGAAAAGTTGGAATTTAATGGTACTCCGAGTTTTGAAAACCCAGATGGTCAAGTAGAAAAATCTAAGATTTTTCAAATTTTTCCGAGTTCAAAATATACCTAAATATTAGTTATAATATTAGAATACCTCCGTACAGAAGAAACTTGTGATAAGTTTCG
>JBAHVQ010000020.1:89274-114905 GCA_036872915.1 Nanipora kamurai
CTTCATGTCGTTGATATGTTTGGCAACATTTGTCATGGTCGACAAAGCTTTCTAAACAACCAGACTCATGTAAGTTACATTGCACGTACAGGTTGAAAGTATAACTAAGGCCATGCACACATTCAATAGAAAGCTTTAACTCTTTTTTTTTAATCAAGATTTTTAGTTAGACTTAAGTATTCGGCTGATTAGTATTTGCACAAAAAGTTGAAAGGTTATAGCTCAAAACGTTAGAATTCTTTATCATAAATTCGGCAGTCTACCGATCTTTCAACTTTTTGTGCTGTTTTATACTGCCTACGCAGTATCCCGTTTTTATATCTTTGTCTGATCAGTATTTGACTTATTAGCATTTGACTTATCAGTTTCGAAGTATCCGAGTGCCAAAACGCCCTAAATAACTTTGAATATATCTTTGGGGGGAAGATTAGATAGAAGATTGTGACCTAATCTGGGCCTAAAAAGAAGGAAGTATGGTTCATGCTTATTTAAACATGCAGGCACGCACGTTATAGTTGTTAAAACCCTGGTCAAACAGCGCTTGATAGTCAAAGAAAGTTAAAACTTTCGTCCCCGTTTGGACACCACCTACCATCGACTATCATGCACTATAATCGACTGTCATGTTAGTGGAAGTTGATCGTCCAGGTTAGTGTAGTCTTGAGAAAGACTTTTGGTAGAAGCGACTGACGTTTCGACAGCCTTAGCGGCTTTAATCTTCAGAGTCAAAAGGAGAGTAAGTATCAGGTTTGCCTGTATTTGTACCTGTTGTGGACTATTCACTTTGAGCAAGTTAAAATTTTCTATGACACGAGAAGGTAAGGGCCAGTTCAAATTTCGCAAATTAACTCCTTCACTGCCAGGTCTCTCTCTTTGACAAGTAAAATCGAAAATCGTCTGGCGTTAGCCAGAGTGAAATAATGGAAGTCCCCCACGGCAGTGAAAGAGTTAAAGAGGGCTGAACTTGCAGTGACTTGTAACAACTCTGGGTAAACGGACAATTATTCATAAACGGCTTGTCCGTTTTTTAAATCACTGCAGCACAATGTTGACTTGATTTACGAAATACTTCATTTTGCCTTGGATTTTATTCATAAAAAAAACAAAAATAAGGAAGTAAGTTCAACCTGAATGACTTGAAATCCTTCTTCATCTTCAGATTGCTTGTAGTGTTTTGCGATATTCTATAACGAGAGAAAAAAACAGCATGGAAAGACAATCGTGGATACTTGGTTTCTATTAAGTTTATATCCTCATGTGTTTGTGTACCTACATGTACAACAGGCGAAATTTTCTAGTTTTTCTGTTGCAAGTACATGCTTATGTACATCAAAGTGCACGAATTCAAAAAAAATTGCTTCAGGGAAATTTCGAGCACATAAAATGCATCTTCCAGGCCTGTCGTCAAACCCACGACCTAACCAGTTTAGTTCAGTTCTCCGCCAAAACCACGACGGTCGTCGGCGGGAGCTTGCTAGATGGTAACACAAATGAATGAATTACTCAATACGTTTTTAGAAACCATATCTAGCCAACAATTTAAAAACATAAACTGAAAGTAATGACAACAAGACGAATTGTAATATTTTGATGTTATTACAAAGTTATTTTCAGACCAATACACTTGTCTCAAACACCCGCGGTAATTTTGAATTAAAAATACAGAAGTTGTAACCTCTTTGTAAATAGAAATGCTTGAAATAAAAGATCAGGGATGTTTGTGATTACTCCATTGCTATAATGATAACTTTGTAATAAATAAAGTCAAAATATTACCGTTCATCTTGTTGTCTTGTTTTGACTAGGATTTTGAGTTTTCAAGATGTTTGTTTGCGGCTTCCATTTAACCTTGAGTTTTCAGTAAAGTAAAAGAATACAAGTTTGAGTATCGCAACTGCAAATTAATATTTTCGAGGAGTATGAAACATATCGTGATACGTAGAAAAATACTTTTGGCATGAGCAACGAAAATACTTCAGAGAAATGTGTTCTTTTCTTGTGCTATAGGCAATAAGCAGGTAGATTTACAAAAAATACTGTGATAGCGAATAGTTTTAGAAGTAAAAACAAATAAATAAGATAAAAAAATCACGGCTTTCTACGTAATAAAATATTAGGCAATACAGGACATTCCGTCAACAAACTTCAAGTAAGCGAACAAACATAGCAATTTAAAAAAATAGAAAGGATTCGCTGAACTCTTTTCGAGTTAAATAAAGTTAAACGGTAATTAAAAGCCACTTCTTTAAAACTTCACTTTCGCCATGTTCAGCTGTGGATTACTTTCGTTAGGAATAGTTCTGACGCCATAAAATGTTGTTCTATTTATGACAGCACGTTTCACTATCTCTACAAATGTTCCTTTACAATCTCTGACGGTGAAGCATGCATTCTTCGTTTTTTTACGAAACAGTATGGCGCCACCTTAAAATTAATATTGCCATTTCCTATGAATACTTTTGGTCCATTCTTGGTACTTGTCATTTCCCTTCTATAATTTTCTGACATATATAATTGCGTGTAAATGGCAATTTTAATTTTATACTCAATTGTACACAGTTTATTCACCATCACTACCGTCCACCATATACAGAGAGCTCATTGCCAGGTAAAACACTGGACAGAATTTTCATAATCCGGGGTTCGATTTCCATTGAGTGGAATTGAAGTTGCATTCATCTGAGCTGGTCTCGATTTTGCCTTACAGACGTTTTTCGAAATTCCCCCTGCTCAACACTTCTTATACACGTAATTGAAGTTGAAGACCAACACTAATCTCGTTGCTGTGTTCGTATATCTTCACTGCGGCAATCACAGCAAGGAAATTTTAAAATAGACTGATATACTGTAGATATCAGACTTGGGCTTGGCTACCTTCGTTTTTTTCCGCACAGACCTCGCTACTCTGTCGCTCGGTCTGCGAGGAAACTTCGAGCAAATACTTTCCCGTAAGGAAATTACACTTGGTTAAAGAATAGTCATTATACAACTTATGAAATCCTTTAGATCAGCTTTGAGAAGGCATAGTTACACTCGTGCAGATGTCATATACAAAGTAACGAATACAGACCCCAAGTAATAAGTGATATTTCAAAATTCTTTGTACTGGCTTCAATAAAAAGGAACACAGCGGTAAGGTATGACCAAGTGCTTCTTGTTGTTCCTAGAAGTAAGACAACTATTTTTAGTAATCATTTCCTTGAAGCTTATTACTAGTTGATATCCCTGCTGGTATCGAACAGAATTGTTTTGCATTTAAAAGCGGCTTAACTCCTTACTGTCCACATAGGTCCTCAGTGACCTATAGAGACTTTAGCATTTAACTCTGGCTAACGCCAGACGATTTTACTCGTCAAGGGGAAACTCCTCGGACAGAAAAGAGTTAATATACTCTAGGTACTGTTTTTAATATGCTCAATGGCATTATTTTTAAACTATATATGTTATTTAATAGAATCAGTTGGATTTTGCCATTGAGGTTACAAATTTGTCCCAGGTAAGTGATGGACATTATGCTGCCTGAACGGTATCCTCAGTCTGTCAGCAATTTCGAATCGACATAAGAAACATATAATCCATCCTTCAATTTTTTCACGAACCATTTCACAAATAAAAGAAACCTACAGAAACGGAGCCGAAACCTAGACTCGTGCTACCACAAGTAGCTCGAAAAATTAGGTATTTCACGTGCGAAGTAGTTGAAATTCCATATGTGAAATGATGATTTTATTTAAAACCAATTTTCATTTATGAATCCCCAACTTCATCGGTAACATACAGAAATTTCGTACGTGAAATTAAGTTTGATCTTTAAGTCTCCAATTTCATGTGTAATATGTATATTGATATGTGATATGTACATGTGAAAATTTCATATTTAAAGTGAAAATGAAAATTTCATATTTAAAATTGATTTTCATTCATGAATCTCCAATTTCAAATGTAACATATAAATATTATACTTGAAACTAATTTTGATCTTTGAATTTCCAATTTTCTATGTGAATGTCACATGCGACATATAAATTTCATATGTGAAATTAATTTTCATTTGCTAATCTTTCGATTCATATGCAAAATACATGTTTTATGTATAGCAAAGTTTCAAACGTAAAATTTTGATTCACATGAGAATCACGAATTCTGTAAGTGAAACTGTCACAATTTCGCAAGTGACATACAAATTTGAAGTAAGAAAACGTTCCAGTTTCGTCAGTGAAATTCAAAATTTATGTGTGAAAATGTTTCAATTCGGTGCATTTTTCCACATGTCACATGACGTGCAAAATTTTTGTAAGGGATTTAGAAGCTTGCAGTATTACGGATGATAGCAAAAATTTTAAAAAAATGATGCTGAACCGCAGATAAAAATTGTACCTGTTAATTTCGTTCATTCAAAATGTCTGTAATATCGAGGCTTCAATTTCTTTGCAGCTGTCATGCATTCAAAAGTTGTTTATAAAAAGTCGACTCTTACTTTGATAAAATTTGCTGTATCTTCTCTTTGATTCCATTCCATTAGAACTTCCATAGACCTAAACAAAATTTTAAACGAAATCTTATAGTACATAGGATGATTTGTAAGCAAGCAAATACGTTTTTTGTAACCTTTGGGATAACGCTAAAAGCGCAAACGGAGGTATTTCAAGGTTAGTGCTCATATCTGACTCAATGATGAATTTTCTGTATATTGCAAAACGTAACTTATTAGATCACCTTACCTGGGATAATGAGTGCAGTATTTCGTGTATACATCAAAACCTGTTTGCTGATAACGTAAAAGGAAATAAATTTATGAACGGGTGTAAGGCAGGTCATAATTAGTGAAGTACTTACTGCTACATCTCCTGTCTCAAAGTATCATTACACCGACAGAAATCAGCTTATCGGATTCGGTAGTATCAAAGGTTACAAAAATACCTTTGAAACGAAGCATTCAGCAAGTTTAACCGGGTCATAATTGCATTCTTCCATGTCTTTCAATAAAACCCTGAAGTTAAAATGAAAAGGTATGAAATAAGATTAACTTTAATTAACTTCAACTATGACAGCATGCTCCTCTAAGGATCCAGAAGGAACATTTATTCATGTCAATCATTTAATAAGGAAACCATTTTAAAAATAGATACCTCTGTTTTTTCAGGTACAGCCCATGGTACAAAAAATTTGTGTACGGCGATGGAGGTTCGATAATGTCTGATCTAATTGTCACCTTTTAATACATCAGATCCATTTATTTGAAAGACAATAAGCAGTGAATGGTGATTTTGTATTAGTACTTCTTTAACACAAACAAACCGCAGCCTATTTTGGTCGCAGAAACTTCAAGATGTAATATGTATACACGTATTCCGTGTTTCCCTTCTCTAGCATGAATAGTCCAAAATGATTTAATAGATTACTGAACTTGATGCAGTATCATAATCGTACTCACCAATTGAAATTGTATATTTCTTCAACATTAATAAATAAATCGTCAATGTTCTCTTGACTGACATCAAGATCTGGATGGTTGGAAACTGGGCCCAAAAATCCCTGGAAATAAGTAAACGTCTGCGTCAGAAAAAGTGACAATAACAATGGTCAAATATATACAACACTGCTCTGATGTGGACCTTTGTTGACGGGCAAGTGACAATTAACATATCAAATTTATCTTCCTCCACCTTACTTCTCCGCATTAATATAGTCGATAGAACGACCTCCGGCAAAAACCACACACTATGTCAGGAAACATTGACCTATAGACTACATACTTCCGACTGTGCATTAATTTTAAGGGGAGCAGTTGTGTAGGACACACCAAAAAGAACACTGGATTTAAAGCAATCCATGCTGGGTTTTCACGCGGGGTCATCCAGCGACTTGCTCAACAGACGCAACACGGCGAGTCAACATTCCCGCAGTCGGGATTCAAAATAGTCAAATCAGCCATTTTCGCCGCTAAAAGAGCCATAGTGCAACCTTTGAATATTCAACCAAAAGCAAATGGGAGTCGTGAGATGCCAAACATCAACTACTACGCCAAACACCAGCTACTACACAGTTTCAATTCTATTTCAGAATCATCCTGACGGTAACATGAAATTACAATGTCACAATTGTCCTGCACTGCCGAAGTCAAATGAAAAAGTTGACTCAAGCTCGATTTGAACTTGCACCCTGAGGATACCGGTCCGCTGCTCCACAATTGTTGAGCTATTGATTGTACTGGGATTGGAGATGAATTTTTATCCAACAAAAGCTAACACAGAGCAACACCACTGAAAATAAATACATGTGAAGACCCTGTTATTCGACGCACTGCCGTAGCTTATCTCCACTCCCATTACTGAATGCTGAACACAAATTTTGGTTCATGTGGGAGCTTGGCATATATCAGACGACCAGCGAACGTTCGTCAAACTCGTTATCTCAGAAAAACGATTTCTGAGCCCTAGACGGGAATCGAACTCGCAACCTTCTAATGACCTGTGAGACTCTAACAATTGAGCTACCAAGATTCAGATGGTGAGCTATGGTGCAGGTTCGTCATAAGCGCTACCCAACCGGAAGCCACAATATGATAATGATGGAAATACTGAATGCTGAACACAAATACACTGACCTCAATATATATCAGACGACCATGGTTAGAGCGTCTCACCGGTCATAGAAGGTTACGGGTTCGATTCCCGTCAAGGGCTCAGAAATCGTGTTTTTGAGATAAGTTTGATAAACGTTCGCTGGTCGCCCAGCTTCATTGTCGAAAAGATCCAAGATGAATGGAGAAATGTCCGCCAGTGTTGCCCTAATCCAAAACGAGGTCCACTCATTATGATAGCAAACTTTGTGACGATGGCTGTCCACGAATATGACAAGCAAGCGTCAAGACCTTCACCTCATCGACATGGCTATGATCCCGAGGCGTTAACAGCACAATTAGGACGTTGACCACACCCAATAAGCATTTTGGAAAATGTTCAGATTTTGAGCATATTAAGATAACTTGAAATGACCAGGAATTACATGCCTTATCTGCCGATAATTAAAGGAATGATCAATGCAAAGCGGGCGTAAAGGATGCAAATAAGGAAGCACACCACTCTGTCATCAAGAAACCAAAGAGCACAAGCTAACATGGTATTCGAAGCATCAAGCGTTTCCGCTCTTTCATATTCAATAAGTTATGAGTTACATTTAGATCCATTTAGAAATTGGTTGACGTCGAGGACCATTATCAGTCTGATGACATCTGATTCAGTAGACCATTCGAAGATTAAGAAAGCAATAAATGTTGGTCTCACAGTGGGTGTACGTGTCTGTCAACCGTGCAACTACTGTAAGGTTTAATCATGATTCGTGAAGTTGCTCAATTTGAGTGACCTTGGTCCCATGCGAGAAGATTGTTGTCCAATTTGACTCTGCCAAGTAGCGCAATTTTCCTCAGGGCCCTCCGGTTTCCTACAATAGTAATACTGTACTCATGAAGGATGGATTCTAATGGATGTCTAGATAGAACAGCTTAGTTGCAGTTGACAGGGTCATCCAATATAAATAAGTACTTGAATTCGACTTATAAGTACCACATTCTTGCCAAAGGTCATCGTGGCCCATTTCGATTTGGAGATAACGGATTACTGACAAAAAGACTTTTGTTGACGGGTGGTCGAGAGGCTCTGATAAGAAGGCAGTCGATAAACAAACAAACAAACAAACAAACACCGGGTTTAATTGGCTATTTCTGTTGTAAATATTCCATATAAGGTACCCTGAGCAGTTAAAAGGGTCTGCAAGTATGGAAAAATATTTCTTGAAAAGTCTGGGGATGGAATCAAGTGACTGATTATTGTATAAATCATTCCCCAGGCCAGCACTGAATGAAAATAATATGCATGACATAATGAGTCTAGGGAGTTACCCGAGTTTAACATTTTATCATTTGTGTTTCGTTTTCTATGCGTAATCAAATGTAATATGTGCGCTTGCAAATTCCCGAAATATGAGCGCATAGGACAGTGGGAAAGTATCCTTTGAAAGCAATTAAGATATATCTCTTATCATTGAACTTCTTTTTCTTCCAATAAGTGAGGCACTTATTACCACAACACTGCTCTATACTCCTGTTACATCGGCGAAGATATGGATACCAATCTAGGGCGCAAAGCCTGGAACCATGAGGAAATGAATGCCATTCAACTGTGAATGTCAATCTTTCGTAATATTTCGTAATCTTTCGTAATCTTTCGTAAAACCAAAACTAAGGCAAATTAGGTCACTTTGGCGTCGCACTTAAGCAAATGAATTCAATAATTCGGTGGACTGCAGAACATCAATAGAAGACTTGTCAGGCTACTGGATTTCTGAGGTTAGAAAGGGGACTCCAGCTTTTCGCAAAGGCCTTTTGATTTGGTAAGAAATTTGGTAAGAAATTAGTGAAATAGTTTATGAAACATGGAAGTACTTCATTTCCCGTTATAACCCACTCTTCTGCGTTAAAAAGTTGATATATGGAACAGAGCTCAAGACAAAGGAGAGCTTTAGGTAAATGCGAAAATGGTTTAGATATCTCATGCGTTTTTGAGGTCTAATTTAGTGTGCTGAGTCCTTTTAATATTTTGCGAAAAACTGGATCGAGATCGTTGTTTGTACGGCTGTTAGACAGAAGGGTAAGTCAATGACAACTCTTTATCTCCATGTTTGGCCACTATTCGATGAGACTTTAGAACCAAGTGATCATCAACACCTGTGGGTTGCTGATAACCAGAGCGCTTCTTCTTTTCGGCAAAAGTGAAAGGGATTTCTCAATTGGAATTAATTCCCTAACGGAAAGCGTCAATGCGCGATAAGGCATAGAAAATTTTAGATCTGATCATCGATAAGCTCGAACATTTCGCGACTGAGGGTATATAGGCAGTTGATATAGCAAGAAGAAAAAGACTTGAAAGAGCGCGCCGAACCTATGATAGCGTAACGTTCTATCACGTTTATTATCATCATTATTTTCGTTACCAGACATGGAGATTACTCTGTTTTATAAAATAGGTGGCGTTTACGCAAACTGTGATTGGTCAACTACCGTGTTCGCATGAGGTGATGCAAACACGGTTCTGGGGTCACCATTATTCCCCATGATGTATCACGCATTCCTGACAGTAAGGAGAATTTATGGTTTGATAACATTCATGGAAAAACGCTAATAGCCTGTTTATTTTACTTATTTTGTTCGAGTTATTATATAAAAGAAATAGAAACTGTTTTGCCGTGTTTGCTTGACCTGACACAAACACTCGTAAGAGTTTGGGAGAGCTCTCAAGCAATTGTGTAAGCCTTCGACGTTCGATCTCGGGCTCACACAACTGCTTTCGAGTTCTCCCAAACTCTTACTCGAATTTTTAAAATTCACGTTTTTAGAAAAGTGTGAAGCATAACTGAAGAGATGCATATCAAGCAACTAGGAGAACAAAAATTATGTTTTTATATACTTGCTTTTTTTGATTATTCAGGGAAAAAGACAGATCGGTAAAACAGCGGGGGTTGTACCGTGTCTAGCAAGTCTTCGATTATATTTCAGAGTATAGACTCACGTTGTATTCATCGGAATTGGTATTGAAACCATCGGCGCGATACTCAAGTCGTACAAGTCTCGTGTTCCGTCAATAAGTTGTAAATATCATTCATTTCCGGACCCCACGTTGTGAGGAAATTTGCGCAGACTAATGACAGAGCACATCAAAAACACATTATCAAAGAGAACATAAATACACTATCAGATTGCCATTACAAGTCTCCGGAAAAATAAAAAAGTGCTTATTTTATTCAGTACGGAAACGGTCAAATACCTCAATAACGCAAGTGTAGCGCGGTAAGCCAAAGGATATTGCTGATGGTTGGGACATTTTGTTTTAACTGACTTTGGTGCTAAACGCAGTTAGGATGCCAGTACAATCTCGTGTGCGGTGGTCCCCCAATTCTGACCGCAACTACGTTTAAACTGTCATATGGAGGGAACGGGGGCAGACGCACAGCAACGACCTTGCATGATTTCATTATTTAAAAAAGAAATATGACCCGTTGGTTTATGAAAGTGTATAGTCCTCTTCGCTCGCAAATTTGAAAAATGTGTCTGGACATTTCACCAAGGGGTTTCTGGTAATTTAACCACGGTCTCTTAGTTAACTGGTGGTAAGTGCGACTGATCATCACCAGTTCAGTCTTGCCAACAAGGTGGAAAATAATGAAACATTACTGGGAATAAATACTCAAGACTTTAATCCAGTTGAAATCTTTAAACTTGTGTTTATTTAATGTAAAGAACTATTAAAAACTAAGATATAAAAGTAGAGTTCTGCGTTAAAAACTAAGTTGCCATCAAAAAATGATTGTTCGTCGTGGTTGTCGGCCAAGATGTTACTCATTGAGGACAATATCTGTCAGGACTAAGGGACTATGTACATAACATACTACTCAAGCAATTACCTTTTAGTATACGCTGAGCAAAATGATGGCCATGGCGTTCCTAAAAATAAAGGCTTGCCTGGCATTTCAAGGTGACTTTCAGCCACGCAATGTATAGAGCAGGACAATGTTCCTCTAGGTCACTGGTAATGCACCACAGTACCTCGACAAGAACTGCAAGGGAGGTCTGTACGGTGGTTCGAACTGGATACAACGATTGATAGAACTGCAGAAAAGTTCGAATACCACAAAAACGATACGCTGGTGGAGTAACCAAGGTAAAGTACTAGACACAGATAAAGCAGCCAAAGAGGGTGATTAAAGATTACATAACACCCACTTTGGACGCTGAAACAGCCACCGTTAACAATAGCGTAACTATTTCTCGCCGTTCTTAGCCGACTCAGCAAGCAGAATATCCTCTCTAAAAATATGGAAGCAAAAGCTAAGCACAAAAATAGCAATCCAAAGCAATACAATACATAGTCTGTGAGTATCGCAGCGGGGATTCTACTAGTGCCACAACAGTTCTGACAACGCAACACATGGGATTCACGGCAATTAATGTAAGACATCCAACAACGCATACATAACGCGACTGTGACGCCAACCGCAACAGGAAGCCGTCAGTCTCGCAACTGAGACACAACATGTGCGACCCTCTCTGAACTACATGATGAAGTCGTTTCCATTTGGTAGAAAAAATCGTCCACTACGTTTTTCATTTTATTATATGAACTCTCGGGTGGAACTAATCAGAGAGCTTTTCACCTTTTATAAAAGAAAAGCCACTCGCGCGACTTTTTACGCCAACAAGAAATCCAATCCCATAAGCCGCTAATTGACGTGCTGTCTGAGAAACTTACCGGTCTGGTCAAGCAGCATACGAAAGTCCAACTGCCACTAGCCCTTCTTGACCGCAATGCAATACTTAAAAAACACATTCCGTTTTTTCTTGTGAGGATACAAACACGTGGGATTTTGCGAGACTGAAGACAAGCGTAAAAAGCAAAACGAGTCGCCCGGTATGCAGTTCTTAGATTTTTTTAAAGTCGAGGAACAGCTCAACCAAAAAACCAAAAAGTTGAAAAATACCCAGCTTGAAAGCATAAAGATCCTAATGGTTCGAACGAAGACCTTCCGTTTTAGAAATGACTTCGTCTCTGACAAAGAACCTTTTCTCCATACCTTAGGTCTTTTCTGGTTTCAACTTCGGCAGTTTTTCAATTATCTGGTTATCTTTTATTTATTTCAGCAATTTTTTTTATTTATTTCAGCAATTTTAATAACAATATCTAGCCAGGGGCATGCATGGATTAGTTGCATCAACGTTTACGCCAGGTCTCAACGTCAACGTTCGACGTTAGATCTATTCAGACTCATTGCTTTAATGTGAAACGTTCACGAAACTAGGCGTTACTAGGCGTTAAGCTTTGTGAAACCGGCCTGGTTAAAATAAATATCAAATCATAACAAATTAAATTAATTAGCTTAGTGAGTTTGGATGTAAGAGATTCAACTTTAATGACAATAGTTACTCCTTGCGTTTACTCGTCCTTTTCATAGCCTGCTGAATGCTGCATGAACAGCCTGCGTGCTCGGACTTGTGTATCCAAACTCGCGTTCACATTTCAATAAAAGTATTTCTTTCATCCTTGTATAAAATAACTAGAACAAACCAGCGACACAAAGTTTAAACGTCTGGCAAGAAAAAGTCCATATTTCAGTATGAAAATGCAAACGCGGGTTCTTCTTTTGGTTTCAAAACATTCAGAATCTGTTGGGAAAAAAAGGCGAAGACGTTTTTGTTGAAAGAATTCTGAGGCGTTCTGAAATTTGAGAAAGAACCCTTTACGAAAGTTTGAACTAGCTTATCATACGAACCCGTATTTTAGGGTTAAATCGTGGTTACAACTATCCTTGTAAAGTCTTAGGAGACCTTGCTGATCAAACTGTGGGACGTCATGGACTCAGAAAAACTCTGAGATTTCCAAGGACTTCACTAGTATCAACCTGCAATCTCAAAATACAAACTATCCTTATACCAATTTACGTAAAATCTTCTTCCAGAATCAAACTTTACCTTACGTTGGTTTACATTGTTTTCGGTTTATAAATTATTGAGTTTGAGAACCTCTGGTCCAGCAACGTGTAAAAGCCCATCAGAGCTCACATACAATAAATGTTCTTTTATAAATTGCATTAAAATTATCAAATGTCTTCGAAAGCGAACGCCTAGTTGGATAGAAACAATGAGTGCTTCCGATACTAATCTAATGTCAATGTCAATCAAAGTGACTCAATCAATGGCATTTGGCAGATAATAGCCACAGTTGGCCGTCATCAGTAAGTTACATCAGTAACTTTTGGAAACCAATATCACTGGTCTGTTCAATTGTTAAAAAAGTCCTGCTATGGTACAAGAAATACTGTCAACAAGAGAAAGCTATTCGACAACAGAGTTTTTGGAACATCGTACAAGTGAATGTAGATGATATACGGGTACACTTTACAGAATGAAAGCCCCGACTTCGAAGTTAATCATACAACAATGGTCCTAACACAGTAAAAAGATATTACGTATTGGCCCATCAAAGTGGAGTGTAACCTTTGCGTCATATTAGGGGTCTAAAGGGTTGGATGACTGTAAAAAACCACAATACATTTATCTCAAAATCCGGTGCCAGCAGACAATTTTATGAAATAGAGTAAAAAGCAAATCCCAAAAAACGACATCTTGAAAACCCAAGATATGAGTCAATAACAAGACAACGAATGATTTCGATGATATTTCGACTTTACTACAAAGCCATTGTCAAATCAATTCGACCATTTTGTCCTAGGCCAAGCTTATCAGGCCCAACAGGTCACATGAACCCCAAAACTGAAGCAAATAAAGCAAATCGATTTATGAATATTTGTGAACCATATTCATGAATACTAATAAGCTCCCGTTCTGGCATAACCTCTCTGGAGGTCACTGTTGTATTAAACTCATATAACACAATGTGGGTAATTATTAACTATTACTGTTGGTCAAACATACTGAAGTATGGACAAACACGATCCATCCATGCACTCACAATCCATTTTTGTGCATAACCCATTCACACCATTGCCAACATTGTAATTTTACTATAAGTTGCTAGTGTTGGGAAAATTTACTTATCAACGAAAAATGTCTTGGCTTGCTTGGGTGTAAAAGAGTTGAATGTACAGCAAATAAAAGTTCACAGAGGGGCACGAGAAGAGTTGCTGAATATGAATATCAGTGATTGTGGATGTACAAAGTGAACTGTATCCAGGATAATGTGTGAAAACGTGCCGTTACTATCAGAATCAAGGAGCTGTTAAACTCGTTTTGACACTATTTGGCCACATTAGAACATACCTCTAAATGCAATCATGTACATGTACCCTTGGCAAAGTCATCTCATACAACTATTTATGGAACAGCTCATGAATTCTTTTGGCATGCTTTACAATAGTTGATGGTAACATGTTGTTTTTTGACATACTATGCATAGTTTGTGGAACACCAAGTTTTATTTTAATACTAAGCTTTTGACCTGTTGACTCAGGGCTTCATCAGAGCAATTGCCAATAGCCCATTGGTGCATTGGCGCTTTAAAGGATTGACAGGTTGTTTTTTGGCCCAGAATGGCCCTGCCCCCAACAATAACAACACTCCTAGTGAACTACATTTAATAAAAATTTCAACAACTGTGTTAAATATTTAAAAAGTAAATGTTCAAAATTAGGAATATCTATTGTACTTATTTATATTATGAATAAGAAGAATACATTTTCTTAATATTATTTTGTTAACTACTTACTCAAAATTTCCCTTGAACCTCAAAAAAATCCTTTCTGAAAGGGCATGTAAGCTAAGGACTGGCTATTGTACCATCTGAATTGATGTTTATTGTATACAGTACTGTAACTTCAGGTCTAACTGTCACTATGACTAATGCTTTCTTGCATCATTGAATTCAGGTTGAATTAAATCACTGATGATATTGTACATAAGTCAATGTAGCACTTTTTTGAAAGAAAATATTGCAATATCATCACACATAATGGAAACAAAGTTTACTGATATGTGCTGACCCAAAAGTTGTGAAGGATGTAAAAACATAGGATGCTGTGTAGACAGTATGTAAAACAGCATAGAGAGTTAAAAGGTTGTTAGACTGAGCACTGAACTTACGTAGAAAAACAGAGTTGGTATACAATGTAGAAAAGGTTGGTATACTGCCAAATTTATGCAGAAAAAACCTAAATTTTTTCTCATAAATTCAGCAGTCAACCAAACTTTTAACTTTCTACACTGTCTCCAAGAGTAGTGAGACTGACTCTGTGATTTATAGGGAGTGTTTTGCATGAATGAACAGCATAGTGATTACTTCACATGTAATAGTGTTCTGCAAACCCCCCTAAACCTGACCTTTGTACCTGGTTTAAGGCAACTCTTGATATAAAACAGGATATAAGTAGGGATCATCTACTCATAATAATGGCTCCTGATCAAGATACTAGACTTGAGTGTTGAAATGTTGGGTCATGAACAGTACAGCAGTTTAGAAAACTACAGTACATCCAAGCCAGTTAGTAGCATGAAACTTATCTTGGCCAGCTAGGGGTTCAAAGGGTGAATCCTACAGCTGTTTTAAACCCAAAATACTTCTTGGCATATAAAAATTGTCTGGAGGTGGCCAGAATAAAACTATAACAGGTCTGTTAGGGTTTAAAGTGAATTAATATAGATCTCAACCATTCAGCTAATACTGTAAGCAAGCCAAGACTTCCTTCCATTACTAGTAAAATATATAGTAGGGTAACACAGCTAGTTTAACAGCAAGAGTTTGAGCATCTGCCTTGGGGGTAATACACATACAATAATAATTGCACCTGAACAAGGAAATATCAAAATTGTTTTAACTTACATCTATAATTTGTCGGAGGTTGTCAAGATAAATCCTCTCTGTGATGATCATCTCATGGGTGACTTTTTCAGCATATGATAAGTTGGGATCAAACTGAAATTTGGCAGGAGTCAAGGTATTACTCAGGTTTCCACCTGTAGGGGATGTTGGTGAGGTGGGAGGCATCTCTTCTTCTATATTACAGGTTGGAGGCTGGTTGGCATCGTTTTTCAACAATGGTAGGGATGTTTCAAATTGCTTCTCTTGAGATTTATCTACTTTAAAAGTTGAAGAACCAATTGTCCTTGGATTGCTTAGGATTTGTGCACTTTGAACTTCAAGACATTTCACTTGCACTGGAATATTTGGTTCATTTTCAACAGACATGGATGTACTAGGAAATGTTTCTTCAGTACCACCATTTGACATCACTTTAAAGAAAGATTTCATATTAATAAACCACATTTAGAAATAACTGAACAAAAAGACAGTACACAATCCATGAATAAACGAAAAGTGAAACCATGAGAACTAAAGTTTACATACAGTACCAGATAACTTCAGAATTTTGAGGTTCTTCTATTCACTAATTGCAAACGAAAATTCACTACTGTTGCAATTGACCATAAATTTTGACCCTTTGTTGACCATGGACACATTCTATTATCTTACTGTGGCTTATGACAAACAATTTGACTTAATGTCAAAAGTGGACATTGGCCTGCCAAAGAGTTAACCCCAAGGTACAATAATACCATTGGAAAAGCAGATGTTTAGGTAGTACAGTACTGGTAATGGGTTAAAAGCTTCAAATTGCTAACCCATTGTAGTTTCTCCAGAGAGTTCCAGCAAAAAAAATGCCCAAATGCTTGAATAGCAGCCCAAGGTACAAATCAACTTTTTAAAGTACAGGGCTCATCTCTGTCACAAGTAAAATCGTCTGGCATTAGCCAGTCTAGAGTAAAATGCTAGAGTGCACCCTAGCTCCTTAATGAGTTAATTTGCCTATTGTGTACAAAAACGTAGCTTCTTCACATATGTTTTAAACTTAATGTAAGAGAAAGAAAGAAATGTTTGTAATCCTTCATTCACTTAATGTGGTAACATCAAAGATTTTACCAGTACTAATCCAATATTAATTTATGTAAACTACCTTGAGATTACAATAAGTTGTAATTTAACCGATTACATCACCTCATGATTTGAGAAATTCTGTACAACACGTACAGTACACAATATAAAATAAGACAAGTGTTTTTATATCTACATGTAACTATGCTATTATGCCACAGTATGTATTTTAAAAAAAGACAGCCTGAAATGTTTGATGATGGCATGCACTTTTTCGGGGACATCTACAGTAGTATATTAAGTGAAGACAAAATTTCTGAGTATCAGAATTACTGTAATCATGGCAAGAATTGCAGGTCTAGTGCCTCTGGCTAGAAACCTAACTATAAGACATGTACCATTAACAACCCTGTAAGTCTAGTGAAGAGCTTTTTCCTTGAATATTTCAAGTGATTTATTGTTGTCCTTTCACAACTCTGTTTTGGCTGGCTCCAGACAATATCATCCATCCATCAGGTGAAAAAACAAGGAACTGATGGGCTGTTCTAAACTGATAACATTACAACTTTACAATGAATCTGTTCTTATATAATAACTACCACATTTTTATAGGAAGAGGTATAATAATGGGTAGGGTATAGTAAGTAAACAAATAATCCAGGATCCATAACTATTTATGACAAATGACCTGCAGCTGGATGGTCTGAAACATAATTAATATACAGTCACCTAACAAATCTGTTAGCTTAAAACTGCTGCTAGAAAATCTGCACTGAAATATTATTATGTCATTACACTTATATAGCACCCAATACTTACCACAGGTGACTTTGTTTGGAAAAACATCCACCTCAAATCATTAACTTATCTGAGATCTAAATTAGTCACGATAATCCTAGCCTATGCTGATACAAAAATGAGCAACCCAGGAAATATATTATGGACATTCATGCATGTGACAGACATGTTAAGTTTTCTGAAAAAAATCCATATATGTATTTTAGTAATATTATGAACACAGAATGCAGAATAGAGAAATGCTCAGAACCCAGAACACAGAAATGTTGTCAGTTCAACACACAAAGTGAAAGGCACAGACTAAAAACAACATTCACTTCCTCTATAGGCTCTTTTTGTTTGCTGTCCTATTGCTATTGACAAGGATATAAAAGTAATATCAGGTTCAGGTTTACAAACTAGCCCACCTGACAACTGAAATGTCCTTTTAAATGGGCACAGTGTTAAATTTAAAGTCACAATGATTGTCTGCTTGCTAGATTAATCAAACTGGTTTAAAACAAATACTCATACTACCTCTTGAACAATTACTCAAGTATTGCTGTAGTTTCCTATGTACAATATAAGGGTACATATTTTATATTAACAAAGAAAGTTTTTTTATTACAGTTTGGAGTATGTCCAAATGATGTCAACTTTGTAGTAAATAACTCCAGCCCTTACTGGCATTCAGTCTCAAAAGGTAACTAGGCATGTTAGGTATTAGATGTACAAAATTAAATCACAAATATTTCAACTTATGCCACCCCAGAGATTTAATGTTCTGCAATATCAACACTCATTAACCATTCTGTTGCCAAATCGTTAGTAACAAAACAATGTTTTGTCATATGATATGACTCAACAATAAAGATCAAATTGGGGCACAGCTTGACTTTTCTTACAACAGAGGCTCAACTTTCATGACTTCTCAAAATATATGCTACCTCATCCTGATGCAAAAAATAATCTTGGTACCCATGTATTTGATGTATAGTGTTTCACTGTTATTTATAATGGCAATCTTACCCTGGAATATTGATACAGCTCAAGCAAATTTCCACTAAATTGTTAAATCTGAGCACAGCTCACACACAAACACTTTTTTAAGTACTGTATATTATTTGGTCATGTTAGCAATAAATTTAATTTGGCACAGACCGAGTACTGAATGATAGATGCTGTAGAACCAGAAGGCAGAAGACATAAGGCCGGCGTAGCAAGTTTCAGTGCAATGAAGTGGGAAGAGAAACGTGTTTGTCATCAATGATTGGACACACGGACGGAACTGATATACAAAACTAGCTTCCTGCGTTTATACTCATATTACGTGGCCCTCAGACATATTAACATCACGTACATCTTCGACCACAGTTTGTAAAGAAGTCTCAAATATAAATTCCTATCGTTTTCTTCGGAAACAGTGAAAATGGCAATGGAAATCAATTTTTACATCGGTGCTCAAAAAAAGTAGAAATTCTAATTTCAAGGATTACGTGAAAAACAAAAATGCACGACCATTGATGAAAACTTCAGCACCGTTCGAGCCTTCAGATAGAAAATTAATACGAATGAGCAAGACAGTGATGTTTTTGTTTCATGTTTGGCAACAATAACACTCTCTCAAGCGTAGTTACAGGAAATCATTAATGACGAAAACGGGAAACGGCAGGTTTGCGTTATAATGGTTCGGGAACTTTCGCAATTCTGAAAAAAGCTGATTATTCTGCCCGTAGAATCTTCCTTAAAACATTCGAATAATATTGAAAACTTTCATAAAGTGACTGGGAATAACAGATACAGCTTTTTATTGCAGCATTTTTATCGATAACCTAACAAAACTGATTCAGTAAAGTGATAGCGGATGTCTGGTAGCTTGGACGCATTTACGCTTGATAAAATTCCTTTTCGGGGCAACTCATAGTGACTTACCTCTGCAGAGTTCAGTTAACCCATTCGTAAACGAATTCCTTGAATCTAATTTGTGTTCCCTGTTTTCGAAGACGATACTATTTGTTCAGTGCATTTATTAAACGTTCACGCACATTCATGTTGAAAAGCAAATCAGATATTTTATTTTCAGTTGCAAACTTAAGCAGCAGATCAATCCAAAAGCATAATACATTAACTGGTGCCTGCTTGTAGATTTATAGGTACTACTTTGTGAGGACAGTCTTGTTTAATTTAATCAGAACTATACACGATATTTTAATTACAACGACAAGCAATAGTATCTGCGGGGGATAACCTTCTCAGTCATTTAAATATCGAGATGTGACAGGACAAGGTATGTCGCTGCTTCCTCGAGCTTCTGTGATGTTTGTGAACTTACGATATGTTTACTTCAATTCGAAACAAGTGAAGCCGAAGAATGTGGTGGACGAATGACGACCGAGTTGCTTTATTATGCCACACACATCACAGACAACTACTCCATATGTTCTTAAATCCGCTTGATATATTGCAGTGAATAAATGAATTTGAGTCTGTTAACTCACCTTCGCTATCCTAAGGTCTGCCTAGATAACTTGACTTCTTGGAAGGTACGGAAAGCGGATCCATTTTCATTGGAAAGCAAATAAAACGGCTTCCGTTCTTCTGTTTAGAAAGATTGACTTTCGCCGTACTGTACCGGTGACAGCTTACTACGGCTGTCCACCAGATTTCCCTGCGCGCTGCTCGCTTGACCCCAGATATATTAAGAGCACTTTATCACAAAATTCTTCTTAGAATTTATGAGCTCTTTTTAAACTCTGATGAAGGTCTACCGTCATCACCCATCATTTTGATCAAGTAGCATTCAATGGCCGATAAAGCACACATATGCACTGCTATCGATGAAAACACGGTCTGTTGTTCTGTGACATTTCGATTGTCAACAAATACCCCGTGGAACGCACTACATGATTAAAGGCAGCGGGGGAGGTGGGTGTGGTGTGGGGTGATTATAGCGATGAAAAATTCGATAAAAGAAGTGAGTTGCGAAAAAAGAATGGAAAAATGGTGTAAACTGCAAGTTAATTAAATAACAAATGTAATGAATGGTAAATTGAATGTGGAATTAAAACACCTGCATAAAATTAATTTTAAAAATTGTTTTCCTTTCTTCTGGAGCCTGAGAACGAGTCTCCAACAAACGAATTACACCAAGTTTCCTACCAAAGTATACGTTTTCAACATGGCGACAATTCTGGATATGGTGGAGACAGGTTACTGAACTTACTTTAGTTCTGTTTTATTGTACGTTTTGCCAGTTCGTTCGTGGGAAATATGGATGATGACGAAAGGTTTTCACATATATCAAGAGATCCCCGTTTTAAGGTAATGTAGATAAAATATAAGTTTGAAAAAATGTAGTACAGCTTAGTGGGTTCACAGCATTTATCCTGGAATGTGTATTCATGGAAATATTAAAATCACGAACTGGTTCTGGAAATAAACCACAACAATGATTACAGTGTGTACATATTTACCACTATAGTTGGCAATCATCTACTGCATTTTTTAAAAGCGTTAATTAAAACTTACAGTGTATATAAACGGCAAAGTGTGTTATTTACAACGAATATTTAGCATTTACACTCGATCTCATAAAACTCGACATCAAGCAGATGGTAAATTTTCAAAAGTCACAATCATACAGTACATTCAAAGGCCCTACCATGACCAGCAGAAAAAAAATGCAGCTGGTCTTAATGTAGAATATGTGATTCTGATACTTGGAAATTTACTTTCCGTTGCATGTAATACACTACAGATGCATACTTATACATATGTTGGTAATGCATATTGACAGTCATAGTTCTCCTTAAAAACCAGTAACGTACATAAATGTCTAACAGAGATAAGCTCATCATAGTCGACATTTGCAGTAGCAAGGATGCATGTTCTACACTAGTTACTGGTCACTGACTTAGTGACCAGAAACTACTGTGCTAGATTAACTCTTGATACCATGTCAGTGAAGCAAGTGATTCATTTTATGAAAGATAATGCTTGTCATGGTCGTTGTTTTTAACTTTACTGCTCCAAAATGGTATTGTTTTCATATTTTTACCAATTAGCCAACACCAGATGATTTCATTCAGTAAAAGAAGAGGTTTAAAGTTCCTATCTTGCCTGCTCGGATTTTTCATATTTATATTCTATAGGTTGTTCTTAGCAAATTTGCAATATTTTTAAATGCAATTTTTAAAAACCAGCCATTGTCATTGTCACAAAATTCTCTGATATAAACACTGTTTCTTACAGTGAGGGAGTTCCTCTAATGATATCACAAGTGCCCACTCATTACTACTTTTTTTCTCCTGGCCATGATTTGAAAAACCCTCAATACTGCCAACTTTGACAGCCAAAAAACTCCATGAAGATAAAATTTTAGAATGGCAAGAAATATTGCAATTTTGCTTAGAACAACCCAGAGAATATGAACGTGCAAAATCTCCAACGGTGACATACATACGCACTACAAGAATAAAAGGATTACATGTAAATCCTACCTCAGTTAGCTCTGTCATCAATCCTATAAGTGTCTATGTCAAATTTCATTAGTATTAGGCCAATGCAAAATAATTTTACTCAGATAACAATGATGTTGGAAGGTTACAGGTTTTAAAAGTTTAACTATTTGTGGGTTGTAAGTTGTGAGTTGTGTTATATGAGGACAGTATAAGAACCATATAAGAACTTTGCTTTGTATAAGCTTCTTATAGAAGACTTTAATTAGGTTTTCATTTGATTTTTCAGATTACTAGAATATTATCTTAAATTGAGAAATAACTGCCCTTACCATGAATGCAAAGTGTATGTAACTTCTCTGTGTGTTTTGGATGTAATTTGAGCCTGTGGGAGACTTTAAATTGAGTTTATAACTGTGCCAGTCATACTGCTGTCTCCAACAGGCCCAAACCACACCCAAACCATACAGAAAGGACAAATACACCTTGTATTAATGGAAGTAAAGTTTAATTCTCAATTTAAGACAATACTCTAGCAATTTGAAGATTGAATACCTACAACTTTACATGTACTGTATTCAAAGCTACCTACGATAAGCCTGTACAGTATGAGTGGAAATGCACATTTGTCTCACCCCCATGACTAGGGATCAATTCTGGCTCTGTGGTTTTGTGGTTAAAATTTACCTTGGTCAGATGTGAGAACAGTGCTGTCTCTGGGTACTCCAATTTCCTCTTGTAGTCACACTGGGCCCATGAGGGATGGCCCTTCTGGGCCTCGAGGGAAAACAGTGTAGTTAGTTGATAGGGTAATCCTGTATAAATAAAGGAACCTTTACCTTTACCTTTTGAACATATTATTTGCAGTTCACTTCTATGGTTTCTTCATAATGGTACATGTAAATGCAGGTTTCTTGTTCTGTATTGGTTTGAATATGCAGCCCTTGAAACATGTGCTAGAATTCATTGTGCAGTTGATCACATAAGCACCAAGTTTTGATAAATTAAATTAAATTAAGATAATTTTAAGTAATAATAGATTATTTACAGGCATTAGTTAATATAATGTAAAATAATAATGCCTGTAAATGGTCAATGCTATAATTACATAAGTTCTTGCTAAAAGATGTCTGCAAATTGAAAAATTGCTGTTTACTTGAAGCTTATCATTGTACACCACTTGAAATAATGGCTGGTCAATGGACAATGACCAGCCAAAATTAGGAGTTGTCTGGTCAAACTTTTGTCTTGCCCATCATTGTTAATGGTCAATTTAAATTTGATTCCCAAGTAAACAATATTAAATTCAAGCAGAAAATAACAAGATTTCTTGTGTTAATACCATACCAGATATTCTGTTTTCATCGCACACCACCCCCTAGAGTTATTCTCAAATTTCTCCTGGTAAGGTGACAGTTTTGCACATTTCCAGTCCTGCATTGTGTGAAGGTGACTGGTAGCTGACATCAGAACCATAGTAATGCAGTTAACGTGAAGGAGTTTTAATTACAGATTACTACAAGTCTTTTTTGTAATGTTACTGGAAAAATGGTCACATTCTTAAGGCTACTTTGTCAGGCTTTAGCTGAATAATTTAACCTCCCATAAATTAAAGCAGTATGTCTGAGCTAAAATTAATTTAGCTGGTCATCTTGAATGGTGACCAGCTAGCCATTATTTCCAGCCCTGGTACACCATCTTTGTTAATGTAGGTATGGAATAATAAAATTTACAGCAAGCAGGCATGTCATGATTTTGTTTAGTGTACTTGAGTTTTCCTCTGGTACATGTACTCTTTAGAAGTGGCACTTCAATAGTCTGGGAAGACTTTGCTATCCGATCCACCCCATTCAACTCAAACTAGAATTTTGACACAGCTGTGGGTGGGGTGAGAGGTGTGGGATGGAATTAACTGTCTTTGTTGTCTTCACAATTATCCATCTTCCTAATCTTTTGGTTGCCTTGGATGCAGCTTGTGTTCGGGCCATTTAACACAATGAATGTTTTTATAACTCAAGGTAATTCTTGCCCTGTATCCTTCCTCCATGGCCTTTGTGGAGCTGGTTGTCTTGCCCTACAGTATAACTATAAGGATGATAATGCACAAGAACATTCTTTAGTTGACAGTCTCTACAAACCATTTCTTTATTATTACAATCAGTAGACATCATGTAGGGACTGCTATGAAGGTAGTTTAAAAGCTGTACTGTACTGTATGATAAACAAATATAAGATGTACTAAGATGGCTAGAGTAGAATAGCTAGCCATTTATAATCAGATTGGATTTAAATGTCCCGATATGGAAGAAACTAGATTGTGTTTCGAAATATCAAGAGCCGAAGTAACATCAATTTCGTGACCAGCTCCCAACTTGACCTGTGGCTCAGTTGGTAGAGCATCGGACTAGTAAACCGAAGGTCGCGCGTTCGAATCCCTGCCTGGCCAAGTAGAGTTTTCTCTACTTGTCCAGTATGATTTGTCACTCGGAGTAGTAACTACATCATTATGTACTCAGATCTAACCAAAAATCTGATTGGTGAATTATTTAATTACCTTGGTGAATTGTTTAATTCCTGACAAAATAGAAGCCTTATTTACACATTTGAGGAGCTGTCTACAGTCCTTAACATCATCAGTTAACAAGTACAATAAGAATGCGGTATTTTAGTATTGTATGTGAATAAGAAAAGGTAAAGAACTGTTGTTGAATTTGTTGTGCTCTGAAGTACAAAGATATAAATTTACGAATTAAAGTGTCAAAAATTTGGGGTATTTTACGAATGTCAAAGAGTTGGAAAAAGATAAAGAACCATCTTTTAATGTGTAGTGCTGTGAAGTACAAAGATGCAGAGCTGATGGTGTCCTTTGATAACTTCAGTAGAGGTACAAAATTTTTGAATTGTCTTCCAGATGGATGGTTCAAATTGGGGTTGCTTAGTAGGCATTTACACATTACGCTAGCATTATTTTGAGCATTTTAGCAAGATAAAAACTTTGAGAATAATGTTAGAATTCTGGTAAGGGAATTTCTTATAATAAGCAAATATTAATTCCTTATGTATAGCCGACCCGGTCTTCCCCCGACAGGATCAAGCGATCATAATCGTTCACAGACTTACTCGTACCGAGTTTGAGTCAGGATCGATAAACAAGTTAACGAAAAGTGTTTTTTTGTGTTCTTTTTTAATCAGTGCTTTGAACATTTTTGAGTATTATTGGAAAGTTTGGGCGTTAAGCATTACCATTTTGGCAAAAAAAGCATAGTGTAGAAAAGCCTATTGCTTAGGAAACAATAAATTCACAATAATTTTACACTGGTGAAGTCGAGGGAAAAAGTTGACTCGACCATGATTTGAATTCGCACCTTCGGAAATTCGGTCTGCCGCTCTACCAGTTGAGCTTTACTTCGTGCACTTAAGTTGAAAAATAACTCGCTTCCGATCCCTGAAGACTCAGTAGCTCGACAGGTAGAGCGGTGGACCGGATTCCCAAAAGTGCCAGTCCAAATCCCGCTCGAGACAACTTTTTTTGACTTTAACAGTGTAGGTTAATTGTGAATTTATCGTTTCATATTACCCTGGGGATGATTCTGAAATAGATTTAAAACCCTATGCTCAGGCCTACTATATAAGCTGTGCCATGCCTTGCCGTGCTGGCATATTTTATTAGCATTGCTCCGTACGGCTTGAGTTTATAAAGCCCTCCCATGCCGTTTCGCTCTCCGCCTAAAAGCCCCGAAAAAGGACAAGTAGGAGCGCCAAATGTGTGTTTCGCAGGTAGCAAAACAGAACATGTCTTAGCACGACCGAGCTTGCCTCAACCCAGTTTATAAGTTGAACTTTAGCCGTGCCAAGCCGTGCGGCACATGCATGTATACACACACATACTACATACATACATACATACATACATACATACATACATACATACATACATACATACATACATACATACATACATACA